>NW_004624885.1:2047634-2080752 GCF_000247695.1 Heterocephalus glaber
TTTTCTTTCTTCTTTCTGGTACCAGGGATTGAACTCAGGACCCTGTGCTTGCAAGGCAGGTGCGGTGTCCCTGAGCTGCATCCCTGGGTCAGAGAGGACTCAGAATGGGACTGCAAGGAGGTGTAGGAGTTTGTTGGAAAAGCACACTACAAAGGACACCAAAGGACACAGAAGAGGGACCCAGCCAAGGAGACCAAGATCTCCCTCCAAACCTTCTAACTCTCTAACATAAAGACTCCAATGAGAACCCTGAGAACGCTCACTTCACCCGCCTCACGACTGCCCAGAACCCCTGTGACTCCTGTTCCCCTCGAGCCTCACCTCCAGCGGAGCCGGACCCCTGGGGGAAAGGCATGGGGCCCTGAGCCCAGCAGCTTCCTGCACGGATCTCCATCACCGTGGGAGGCAGAGGGCCTGTCCGTCAGTCTGTCCTCACACTTTGAGGCTCTTCCTGCACTTTCTTGCCTGCTCATTTCATCAGAACCTCCCCCTCAGGCCCTGATGGACTCCCTGTCGCCCTGCATCCCCACCCGACCTGTGGCCACGGAGAACAGAGCGGGTGGGCCGTACCTCCAGGCAGCTCCTCAGGCTCTGCTTCACTGTGGAACACTTCCGGGTCATCCAGGCCTGTCCTGCGGGAAGAAACCCACTGTGGGTGAGAGGAGGCAGCTGCTGGCAATTCTGGTGTCACAAAGCGCCACTGTGGACTCAGAACAAGCAAGGTAATGAAAAGGCAGTTTCCAAGAACGGAGGGCTGGGCCTCTTCACCTGTCTGGTTGGGACAGAGCGTGGGTGCTGCTCAGCCTCTCTGGTCCCTCATTCTGCACCCAGCTCTACTTCTAGCGTAATCTCCATGACAGTAGCCAGGTGGGAGGCCATGGGGGGTGGGGACGAAGAGTAGAGAGCAACCCTGTTCTCCATCTGCCAGCGCTAGGGCTGTTTCCCAGACAGCATCTCCCTGCCCAGCCTGCCCACCCCAGGGGCCAGGGGCTGGAGAGCAGCAGGAAGCAGGCAGCTCAGAGTGGGGGTGGCATGGGGCCTGAGGGCTCAGCACTGCACCTGCTGGGGGCAGGGCCCTGGTGAGCTGGCTCCTGGGGGCCTGGAGGCCGGGGAAGAACAGGCGCCAGGGCAGCTCCGGGGTGCCTGGTGGCATTGCGCACAGCCTCTTCGAGGAGCTCCATCCATCTGTGGCTCAGCAGGAACAGAGAGGACTGTGGTGAGGACAGGGCGAGGCGTCCAGCTTGTCCCATGCAGACCCCCTGCTCCAAAGCTTTGAGCCCCCAGCTGCGCCCAGAGACCGTCTGCCTGGCAGTCACCCACCTCCCTTGGTTCCCAACGGCTGCTCCCTTGGGTTTATATGACTTGCAGCCACCAATTACAGGACGCCGGCCCTCTGTTAAGCCCTGTGCTAAGCACTCTGTGTGTCCCTCTTTTAAATGACCGAGGGAGCATCACTCACATCCTGCAGGACTCTGGGGGGAGAAACTGCCCGACTCTCCCTGTCTCCTTCCGCCATGCCATGCTGCCTCTGGGGGCTGCCCGTGGGGCACATGACGCGGGCGGGCGGTGCAGGTGGGGAGGAGGCCCGGGAGGGAGCAGGGCCTGGCTAAGGGTGGGGTGACGGCCCTCGGGCTTCTCTGTGCCTGTCCTGCCCCCACCTCCTCCTCAGCTCCCGGTGAGGGATGGCTCGGGACAGCCTTGGCCCCATGCCTGCCACCTGCATACACACCACCCAGGTCCCAGAGGGACGGTGGGCCCGCAGGAGCCCTCAATCAATTCTCACATGTTCTTCTCTGAGGACGTCAGTGCGACCAGCTCGTAGATCTGGGGAGGGCCCAGCTCAGAGGTGCAGATGATGAAGAAGGCCCGTTTATCTGTGTGAGGAAGGAAAGGGGAAGTCAGCACAAGGTGACAGGGGTGCCAGAGGCCCAGCCCGAGCGACTGAGGGCAGACCTGAAGGCTGAAGTTTACCATGGACGGAGACCGGTAAGGGTCATCAGAGCACTGGGGCCCCGCTACAAAGAGACAGGCAGTCTGCACCTAATGTCCTTGTCACAGCGGTCCCTCTGCCCTCCTCTCTAAGGGAGGGCTGCGTGCCCCGTGCTTGGGTGTGTAAAGCTCCCCATTCCCACTGTCCCTCGACGCCACCTAGGGGTGGGCAGCAGCATTGGGTTAGATGAAGAGGGAGGGAGGCCCCAGGCCGTCCACCACACCCCACCCTGCTCACCGCTGGCTGCTGGGCTTGGCTCAGGGCTGTGGGCTCCACTCTGCCCAGGGCACTGGGGCAGGAGGAAGGCTTGTCTTCCTCTTCCTGCCCTGTCCCATTCTTCCCAACCCGCTCGGGCATCCTCACTGCCCCGTCCAGCACTGCCCCTGAGGACTGACCACCCCACTCTACCTGATCCGTCTTCGCCCTGGTCCCCACCCTGTCCCACACTACCCATGTCCACCACATTCTCCTGGTAGGCTGGGTCACGGGAAGGGACAGAGCAGACAAGGAGGTCCTGCAAGGGCCCCGGCGGGCTTCGCGTCAGTGCTAACTGGGCACAGGGCCCAGGCTGCGGACATCTCCTCGCAGGTACCTGTGGCCACAGAGCGGACGAGCACGGCGTTGAGCTTGAGCACAGGGCTGAAGGTCTGCTTGCTGTCTGCGGAGCCCATAGCTGTCTTGCTGTGGCACTTCAGCAGCAGCCGCTCGTCCTGTCTCTGCAGCAACACCAGCAGGTCCTCCAGCAGCAGCACGTGGAGGTCTGGGGGCGAGGTGGACCCTGCTGCACACTTGTTCTTCATCCGCACCAGGGACCCTAGGGCTCCTGGATGCCTGTCACCCGGGTGTGGCGGCCCTGGGAGTCTAGGGATCCCAAGTCCTTTCTCTCGTGCTTAAGGGCTCCCGAGCTACCATCCCAGTCTCATTCTAGTGCCCTCTGGCGACCTCAACATCCCTGTAGGGCTTATGCCACGGAGAGCGACGGCCTGCCACAGATGCCTCCGGACCTGCCCTGCACATACCCAAGGTCTTATCCTTGCTGATCCTCCAGGTCAGGGGCCCCTCGTGGATCATCTTCCTGCTTGTAAGATCCAGGCTCTGTAAGGAGACACCGCCACTCGTTCACTCGGGCGTCTGAGGACCTACTGCGTGTGCGCCGGGGATCAGCAGTGAGGAGAAAACAGTCTCTTCCCTTATGCTCCCACAGTAAAAAGGCAACTATGAAGCCGTGTGCAGTGCGCCAGGCCATGGCTCTGGCCCGGGTCTCCCTCCCAGCTTCTACCACATGCCCTCTGTCTCCCCAAGAGGGCACTCTCCTTCTGCCCTCCTCCCTCCATCTCTGCCCCTGCCCAAACGATCGCCCCTCTGCCTTAACTTCTACCCACGCTCTGCTCTCTGGCATCCACCTGCCTTCACTTGGAGAGGTGTCTGCCCTGTCCATCCAAGGATGCTGTTGATGACAACGGGGCGTGTCTCCCAGGGCCCCACTGTCACCCATCACAGCCGGCCCTGCCTGAGACTCTCCAGGCCCTGACTTGAGTTTTGCCCTGAGGACACCTAGGAAGCGCGTGAGGCTGTCTGGGCCGCGGGTTCTGCCCCTACCTTGAACTCTGCTGCCAGCGGGTTGCTGGCCCTGTCCAGGGCGGTGGCGTCCAGGCGTCTCTGGTAACCCTCCAGCCGGTGGCAGTTCTCAGTCTGCTTCACTGCTTCGTTCACGAACTTGAGGATCTCCCGGCACTGGTCTCGGGCTCGGCACAGCTTCTCATGTTCTGCAGTGCCAGCTAACAGACAGGACGTGGCAGCGCTCAGGGCTCGCTCCACCACAGCCGTGCCTCCATCAGTCACTGCTTCCTCACAGCCCGCGTGCAGGTGCCCGCCTCTCCAGAGGACCGAGGCGGCAGTTCCCTTTTACCAAGCATCCCTAGGTTTCAGACACTGATGGCTTTGAGAATTCCTGCCTGGACCAGAGCCAGCCCTGCTGCTGGTAACGAGGAAGATGCCTCTAGGAAAACCTGTTCAAACCAGGCAGAGGTTCTCAACACCTCTATCCTGACTCCATTGTGCAAAATTCACAGAAGAGTGACAGCCAGGGGTCAGATCCCCATCTCGGCCTGTCCCTTGTGCTTCAGTGTCAGCACACGCAGCTGTCTGTGCACTGCAGAGGCATTCAGCAGGGGGACGAAGGGGCTGAAGCCACCAGCATGGGCCCCGGTGTGACACGGCGACCAGATGGATGGTTTGGGAAGAACCAAGGCGCCCTCAAGGGCAGCCTGTGATCTGTATGGAGGCCACTCCGGCCAGTGGGGGTCCTCACGCTTTCCACTGCTGAGCTCCTTGCATTTTCTGAAGCACATTTATGAACATTTTCTTGGAGACGTCAAACAAGACAAGGATGAAGGCACTGAGGACCACAAGGTCCCATGCTTGCTAAGGCTGCAAGGCATTGCCAGGCGAGGGCTTGTGCCCCGGCCCCCATGCTTACCCTGGGTGTGTCTGATGATGTTCTCCAGCAGCAGTGGGTACTTGGTGAGCCGCTGCATCTCAGAGATGATGAGGTCTCGGAGCTGCAGCCGTCGGCATTGAGGGTGGCTCTCGGCCTCCTGGACACAGAACAACTGCAACTGTGGCTGGGCTGGCTTAGTGGCACATGGGCCCAACACCAGATGGTCACTCCATAATGGCGGTGCGCTGGCAGGGTGACGTCAGCCCGAGGAAGCGACAGGGCTCAAAGAGATGGGGCAGGTCTCGTCCCCATTTTACAGATGAGGGACTGAGACTCAGCCGCATGTAGACTGCTCTGGTGGGTGAGCCAGGCCCTCTGGCTGCTAATCCAATGTCCTTTTCAACCAAGGTGATCTAGCTCTAGAGGGTGCCGTGTGTCACACCAGAGGGGCACGTGGGGTGAGGACGCTGCTGAGTGTCCTCCACAGCCAGAGGGGAGGCTGGGGCCAGGAAGGGAGTCAGGAGATTGTTGGCGAACTTGCTGGGGAGGAGGGACTGAGGCCCGGCTTGGGACATACCTGCATGAACAGCTGAAAGCGGCTCTCCTTGCGCTGCTTGGTCTTGATCAGCTCTAGGGCTATTGACTGATAGGAACAGAACTGCGCAGCCACTTGCTGGAGTTCCTCTCGGGCAGGGCCATCAAACTGAAAAGGCAGAGTGGACACAGCCCGGGCATCACAGCTGCCACCAGGGTCCAGCCCCTGGTCACTCCCACCCCTGCTAATCCCATCTCCACCCAGCCATGCGGGGAAGGTCGAGCCATACTCGAGCCAGCATGAGGTCACTGATCTCCTTGATGATGGGGCCCTCCTCCCGGAGCTTCTTCATGGCTTCACACCAGGAATCTGGGACGAAGAGAGGAGAAACAAATGCCCGGGGACACCCTTGGTGACTGGAAAAGAAAGGATCGCTGACAGAAGTCCCAAGGGGGATGGTCTGGAAACTGTTTTACTTTGGGGGGACCTGGGGAGCTCCTATGACGTTGTCACTGAGTTTCCTCTCATGTCCAGTGCGGCTATCTGGTCAGGGGGAGGGCAGGGGAACCCGCAGAATGGAAAGCCGCTGGCGGGCAGGTTGGGAGGGGCTGGGGCTGCTCACTGTGAATCTCTATGAGCTCGGGCAGGTTGGGGAAGAGCCGGGCCAGCTCCTCCCGGGGCATCAGGTTCTCCTTCTTCATTCGCTGGTAGAAGATGAGGTCCAGGACCCGAAGTGTCCGCAGGTGGGATGCTTCAGTCACGAACAGCTCTGAGAGGCAGAAAGAAAACAGGTCAGTAAGAATCTGGAGTCACAATCTGGTTCCCATACCACCCTCGGGTTGGGGGGAACTGGAGTGCTGGTTTCAGATCACACAGCTATTTTTCTCTTGCCTTAAGGCCGAAACTGCTGTGCACCTCGGCCCCCTGCCCGGCCCTACCCTATTCACCTCCTGCTTTGTGTCCTGGTGCCCCGGACCCCTCCCCACAGAAGTGCAAGCAGGGTGGCGGGCCTGTTCTCACCGTTGATGACCTCCTGCCGATCAATCTCCCTCTGGCTCAGCCCGGCCACCACATCCTTGCCCACGGTGTGCTGCCAGTTTTGGGCATCTGGCTCTGGCTCCAAATCAGAGAGCTGGCCCAGATCATCCTCTAGGAGGTGGGGAAGGAGGGCATCTGTGCAGAAGCCCAGGCTGGGGGACTCGATGCTCCTGGGGATAGACAGGCAGCTCAGCTTCACTCCTACTCAGGTTGGCCCGTCCTTCTCCTGCCAACCTGATCCCCAAAAAGGAGACGCAGAGGTGAGTCACCAGGCTCACCACTCACCTGCGGCCCATCTTGGGGGTGAAGGGAGGGGTTGGGTTCTCCAGAGACCTGCGGAGGGAAGAAGTGCTGACTCTCAGGACCCGGGTCCCAGCCTGGCCCGAGTGCCCTGGGCGGAGCAGCCTCGCTTGCCCACCTGGTGGAGAGGCTGGAGGTGGACGACGAGGCTGACTGGTGGAGGCGCGTGGCCTCGGCAGCAGCATCCATGTCCACATCACTGCGAGAGCGGGGCACGTTCTCCACCTTCCGAGACCGCTTCATCTCCTCCCGGCCCTTGAGGCTCTCGGAGCGGCCCAGGCGGATCTCCGAGCGAGAGCTGGGGGAGGCCAGGAAAATCCCGCTCAGCCTCCAACTGCCGCCCCACTTCAAGGGCGCCTGGACGGCGCAGGCTCTGCTCCACCCACCCTGTGCGGCCCCAAATACCCGGGCAGAAGCTGCTCAGTGACAACCATGCTCGCTGCCCTAAACACCTCCTTGTCTCGATGGCCAGTCTCTCCTCATTCTGGCCTGAGAAAGGGTTACAACGGGAAGGCCGAACTGGGGGCCAAGGGAACCAGACTTGTGGCATCACAGTCCCTCGTCAGGGACATCTCACCTCCCGGCCCTGGGGCTGTCCAGTGGCAGTCACCTGCCTCTGCTTTGCACTGCCATCGTTCTGACTGCTTTCGGTGAGTCCTTTCCTGACAAGATCTTTACAGGGGAGCAGAGTCACCATCTGCACATACTAAGTCTAGGATCCCCCACACTGCCTGTTAGAACATGCTATCTCTTGCTGGATTTTGGCCCAGCTGTGATGAGGATTTTTCCCATCCTTATCCTAACAGCACCCTTCCCAAGCTTCCGTTCGCTCCCAGCGAGCAGACAGGCTGGGGAAAGCCTGGCCCTGGAGAGGCAGGAGCCCATCCCTGCCCGCTGTGCGTGGCTCCCCAATGTTTCCAGGACTCGAGGAGACGCTGCCAAGTGGGTGTCGCTCTCGGTCCTGCAGAGTCCTGCAGTGCACCAGCCCGGAGACAGCTGGCATCGGTGACCTCTAGTTGCCCTGGATGGTGCCACCATCCCCCTGCTGTGGCCCTGCAGGGCTGTTCCTTGGCTGACATTATTACTAATCTACATCCTGCTCTGTTCTGAGACCACAGAAGGCCTGGAGATGTCTGGAGAGCTCTTAATAGCACAGCACGATGCTGGAGGCGGGAGGCAAGGGCCTCGGTCTCCACTCATCATCTCTCCAAACTGCCTCATCTCCTGGGGACTGAGCTTGTCTGCCAAGCGGTCCCCTACTCAACTCCCCCTCAGAAACCTTAGAACACTTTCACCAGTCCCTTAGTGGGTCAGGTCAGCACCACAGCCTCCCCTGGAGGGTTCCTAGGCTGCAGAGGTGAGAAGTGAGTAACGCTCCCAAGAAACACGGCAGTCCACCTCTGGACTAAGTTCTGAGGGTACTGCCTTCTGGAACTAGGGCGCTTTACACCTGTTGAGCTCCACAACTTCTGACCTGCCTCACTGCTAACACTGTTCCCCCAGGATTGTCACTGAGTTTTCAAGCATCGACTCTAAACACTTCTGCTGAGAATAGCTTTGGGACCTGGGAAACCTCACTAGCTAGGGCAAATTTACCCGGCCAGGCCAAGAGTGCAAATCCGTAAAAGGTCTCAAACGTCAAAGTATCAACAACGTCTTCTTCAAATATCTGACACGGCTAAGTGACCATGACCACTGCACGTTACTCGTGTCTTTACCCACTGATCTCAGGACTCTGCCTCCTCGCACAGTGCAAATCCAATCATTATCAGTTCTCCTTATAGCACAATCTTAACATGTGCTAAGTTTATAAAGGCTTAATACAAAGGAAGAACCTTGCACTCCAGCAGGAATGTTTGACCTACAATTTGATAATTAGTTATTTAAAGGCAAATGGCTGGAATGCTCACACTGTTACCTAGGGACTGCCGCTGCGCCCGCCCCTACTCCAGCTCCGTGGCTCTGACTTGTTTCTGTACACAGAATTATTTTCCTGTATACGTGGCTACAGTACTGTACCCCCAGGGTGACCTGAGGAACCTGCACGGGTATTCCGACATAGGCAATCTTTAAGGGTTAGCATGACCTGACTGTTAAGCCACACTCAAGAGCAAGTAAGCCGTAGAGCACCTGAGAAGAGCTCCAGCCAGAACCTGGTGGAGATACGGACATGACAGATGCCAGTCTCAACTCCCCCTTTTTTGCTTGGAAAGGGAAGAGCAGTGTATTTTGAACCAATCAACCTGCGTCCCTGTGCTGAAGTGGACCCCTGGTGCCCATTTATACCATGTGTCCTTAGTGAGTCTAGCAGGACCTCCACTCCAGCTCTTTTTCACTGGCAGGCAGAGATTTTCTTTCTCCTTGTCATTTAGGGTTTCCTGATTATCTGCCACACAGTATCACTCGCTTAGTCTTGGGATGGAGGAGGTGGGTCTGAAGGACAGCTTTAAAGCATGCGGTTCCTGGTCGGGCTCTGCTTCTCTGCTTGCTCCTCCACTTGCCTATAACCAACATTGGTGTGTGGTCTGCGGCTCTCTGGGTGGGGAGAAAGTTCCACTGGGGGACCTTACAGTCCAGTGGGGAGGGGCCAGGCAGCTAGAATGAAACTTCAGCGCCAAACCCTGTCCGAGCTCTGCACCTGGGGCGGCTGGCAAGTCCATCCAGCCACTGCTACCTGTCACTCTCCAGCAGGTCCTCAGGAAAGCTTCCGGTGGAGAGTCGCTGTGTCCCCGGTTCTGGGGCATCATACTGCTGGCTGTTCTCAAAGTGCTGAATGATGTTCCTTACATTGCCCGGCTTGACTGCAGGCAAAAAGAAAATGAAGAACACTATGCCTTTTGTTCCAGGATGACTTCTTGGGGCACTCAATCCCTTCTAGCCCGGAAGACAGCAACGAGTAAGCACGGATGAGAACAGCATGGGGCCAGGAGGTGGGAGACGTGGCTCTAGTTCCGGCTCTCCTATGACTGCACAGAAGTGGCCCTGGGCAGTTCCGCTACCTTTCCAAGCCTACTCTTTCCTCATATGTGAATTGAGGGGGTCAGAAGCACATTTTCTATGAAGTCCTCTTTTGGCTCTCATTCTTCATTACAATAGTGCTTCTGCTTGAAAACCATAACTAGATTTTTCCTAAGAGCCCCATGATGGGCAAAACCCAAAAATCAAAAACCCACAGAAGACTAAAAACACATCCACACAAATTCTATTAGGCATTTTTCAAACTTCTATTACTTTTAAGACTTCCTTATTTCTATCTTTCTCTGACTTTCTTTTCTGTCCTCACTCTGGGACCCAGGTTAGAATAAGACCCTTTATCAGGCTCTGAGAGGTGACCCAGGAGGGACAGAGCAGAGATGTCACTCTGTGGCATTCGAAGTCAGCTCCTTTCCAAGCTCGGATGGAATGGAAACGGATGCTGCTCAGGGAGACAGAGCGCTCATGGTACAGGAGACTCGACAGAAGACAGGGGCCTGGGCGCAGCAGCTAGCTCATCTGAGGTCAGAGCTGGGCTCCGAGTCCAGTGAGACAGCAGCAGGGCTGAGCCCAGTGGGGTGGGCTTGGGGTTGGTATAAGCACTCTAGGGGTTCAGGCCTGACTGTAACCACACTAACCCTCTTCAGAGTCTGATACCTACACATACAGACTTGCACTTTCCTGTCTCAAAATCTGATTTTCATAGGGACATTTCTAAATCACAGAGAACAAAAACCATTTGGCTGCTATCCTCTGAGTTTATAACCCGCACTTTTCCCAACCATATTGAGTGGCTGTGTGTATCCCTGAGGGACAGGGACTGGCCCACCGTTTGAAGGTCAGGACTAGACATACTGGTCCCAGACTCAATGTGCATCTGGCTACAGGGCCACTGCAGATGCCAAGGCGGCCCAGAGTCACCCTGGCTGGGGTGATGTGGGAAGCCGGGGCACCCTTCAACTGAATGTCACCAGGGTGAGTCACTGCTCCCTCTCCCACAGGCCAACTGTGTTCTGGACAGAGTTACGCAATGGCCATGACATTGGTATGACTGAGGGACCTAGAGTAACAAGGGGAAGCAGGAGAGACATTTTTAAAGGGGCAAAGTTTCACTAGTAGCTTCTGCTCCCTTTCCTCCAGTCCCTGAACGATAATAAACTAAATAAAAGCGAATTAATTATGTTGCTAGCCTATCAGACGAGCAGAGGTGATAAGTGATCCTCAAAGTTGAAGCACTTTCCATACTGAGGCTTTTTCTAGCATTGATATGTGTCTGATCTCCAGATACGATAGGTATTTATTTGATGCCCTGGGATTCTGGAATCTTAAATCAAATCATGCAATCGGGTGACATGGTTGGTTGGTCTCAAAGACACTTGGTATCCTTATCCTGACCCTGGGGTCGGCAACCTAATTCTACTCTGAGCATTCCTGTTCCCTCACAAAAGTGGACACAAAGCAAGCTCCTGGTGGATCTGCTTGGCTTCTATGGCTTGCTGTTGTCTCAGGCCCTCCTTGGCAGGGCTGGTGAGAAGTTCCTGTTGACCCTGGGCCTGGGGCTGGGGGACAGCTAAGTGGCAGAATGTTTGCTTAGCATTCTCCAGACCCTGGGTTGGAAATACGGGCCTGGACTCCAAGGCTATGTTTTTTTCCTACTGTTTTATAGGACGATTTTGCTGTTGTTATTGCTGTGATACTGGAAACTGAGCCGAGGGGCCTCACACTCAGCTACACTCCCAACACTTAAGTTTCTGTTTTGAGACAGGGTTCCTGCTATGTCACCTAGTCTGGTGAACTTTCAATACTGCCTCAGCCTCCTAAGTAACTGGAATTATATCCGTATGCCACCAAACCTGGTTAAAACAATTACTTTTAAGTAATTATTTTTGTTGTTTTATGGCAGGAGGCTTGCAAGTTTGAGGTCAGCTTGGGCAACTTCGAAAGACTGTCTCAAAATAAAAAACAAAAGTGGAAAGGGCTAGGTAGGGTGGTGCACACCAGCAATCCCAGCACTGTGGGAAGCTGAAGCAAGTGGATTACAAATTTCAAGCCCAGCTTGGGCAGTTTAGTAAAGTCATACTTTGAAAGCAAAACAAAACAAAATCCCCAAACTAAAAAAAAACCCACAAAAAGTAAAAAGGCCTGGGGATATAGCTCAGTACCTACTAGGCTCAATCCCTAGGACTACAAAAAACAAAACAGGGGCTGGGGATTTATCTCAGTGGTTCCGGTGCCTGCTGTGCAAGCACAAGGTCCCGAGTTTGATCCCCGGTACCAAAAAAACCCAAAACAAACAAACAAAAGATGGTAATGGGGGCTGGGGATGTAGCTCAGTGGTGCCATGCCTGCCTGGCAAGCGCAAGGTCCTGAGTTCGATTCCTAGTACTAGGGAAAAAAGTTGGCAAGGGAGAGCGTAAGGAGTGTAGGGACATACCATACTCACTAACTGTGCAAACAGCGACTCTAACACAATGAACCCTAGCGACAGAACAGTTTCCTGACTGTTCTAATTACTACAGAACCTAAAAACCATTACTGAATTGCATACAGATGGACCTCACTAACAGGAACGAACTCGTCCAATTCTGTGTCATTTTCATGCAGGTTCTAAGCTCCTTGTGGGTTAGTGCATTCGATTATCTGTGCTATTACTATTTGTTCTGATGGTGGGGAGAGAGAAGTCAGGGCCTACATACGCTTGGGATGGGCTCTACCACTGAGCTACACGCATCCTTGGCCCTGTCATCAGGTATTTTTCTTTAGTATACAGATTCTAGATGACGTCAGGCCTTCTAAAATAGTTAGGGTTGTTCGGTTTCAGCTGCTTTCATTCCACAGTGCTGGCAGTTAAGAGCCACAAGAGCAGGGTGTGGTGGCGCACGCTGTAATGCCAGCACTTGGGAGGCTGAAGCAGGAGGATTACTGAGAATTGAGGCCAGTCTGGGGTACATGGTGATTTGAAAGCCAGCCTGAATTACAGAGTGAGACCCTGTCTCAAAAAAACAAAACAAACAGAAAAAACCAAACCCTCCAAAAAAGAAGAGCCAAAGAGATGATGTACTACACTACACTGAAGAGTTTAAGCAAAGTAGATCATACAAATATAAGAAAAACTGAGAGACTCAAAATTTACTAAAAAAAACCCAAACCAAACAAAACCTACCAAATCCCAAAATAACCCAAACTCTTCAAAAAACAAGGACTTTTATTATTTCAGTTGACAATAAAAATCTGAGGCACTCCTGCTTCTGCTTCACCACAGCACACCATGGCTTTGAGGGTTTCCCTCACTTATGCAGAGCCCCGACTTTCGAAAGCTCATCCGTGGAAAGGTGGCAGAGCTGGAAAAAGGCCCCAGCTTCTCCCGGGGAAAACCGTGAAGGACCTCGAAGGCTGGTCTCTGCCAGAACCATAGGAAGCTCCACCCACCAGAGCCCAGGTCAGCAGACAAGGCCTCCCGCCAGCACCTGGGCAGGAGCTCGGGGTCTGTGTCACAGGGCAGCCACAGCAACAAGGAGGGACACACAAGAGACACGGAGAGAAGAAAGGGAGGGAAGAAAGGGGGCAGAATGGAGAGGAGACGGAAAGGGCATGATGAGACATGGAGATGGAAACTTGATGCTAATGCAGATACACCCGAATAAAATAGTCCTTTTACCTTCCACAGGGGACAAGGGAATATGAAATGCTAAAAGAAAAACAAAGAAAAACAAAAGTAAACCATGAAATGTCAAACTGATGCTTCAAGAGCCAAAATAAAAATTACATCAAGCTGGAAAACAAAAAGGTAGTGGCAAAACTCAAGGAGAATCTAAAGAGTCCCTTCCTCCCCCTCCCCTAATGCAGCCACTTCAGAAAGGGCACCAGGCCCGCTCTACTGTGCCCTACAGACTCCCCAGTGCTCGAGACCTAAGACACTGACAGCGAGGGCCAGCACCGACCAATGCCCAGACACAGGGCACACAGCTGGGAAGAGCCAGTGACAGGGTCCACTGAGGTTTGGGTTTCTGGTGGCTCAAAGAAACCTCTGGGACCCTAGTTCTTTTTTTTTTTTTTTTTGAGACAGGGTCTCACTATGTAGTTCAGGCTGGCCTTGAACTCACTATGGAGCCCATGCTGGCCTCAAACTTGTCGTGATCCTCCTGCCTCAGCCTCCCGAGTGCTGGGATTACAGGCATGCACCACCATGCCCAGCTACTCACCTAGTTCTACTTAATAGACAAAATTCCCAAGGAAAGGCCCATAATTGTTCCTAAAACTCAGGAGTACAGGTGAATCCCACAGGTGAAGGGAGAGGCAGTGCACACGGCCAGACCGCCTCTGCCCAGATGAAAACATCTTCCACGTCATGGCTGCCCAGTGGCTGCAGTGGGCTCTGAGCTCCCTTTCCAAGACCTGGGGCTGGGGTCTCTGGCCAAGGTGAGCCTGAGGCTGCTGCTTCCCAAATACTTACTGCTCTGAGAGGAGCTTTTGGGCTTCCCAATGTATTTGAGGATGGGGTTTCGCTTCTTGTCCTCCAAGACATCCTTTTCTTTCTTGGAATTGCTGCTCTGCTGAGACAGGAGACATGGGCGTTTGGAGGGGGCCTGGTTTCCCAGACACAGCTGCTCATCACTCTACCCCTGCCCCAGACTGGCCCTGAACAAGTGGCTGGAAAGTGGACTTTCGCCTGAGCCTGAATGAGCGTGTTCACCTCTGGCCAGCTTAGGGGCTGCAGAAGACCACTCTACTCTGGGGTTCTGCCGGACCCCACATCCCAAGCTGGAGGGAGGTGGCTAGAGAGCTACAAAACGGCTCTCCTGGTCTACTTCCGTGCAGAGAGCTGCTCTGAGAGAAGAAGTTATGCATCAGGGTAGCTGTCACCTTCTTGGCTTTAGGGAAGAAGGGCAGCCACTTGTCCTTGTCAGGGGCAGACTGGGCCTTTTCAGCTGTGCTGGAGGGTCGCGACTCCCGAAGACGGATTCCCGTATGGCTCACGTACGTGTTGAGGGCAAAGCTCATGGGCACACTGCAAGAGAGAACAGCACCTTAACCAGAAAGACTGCTGTGTTCTCCACCACTGGGGAGAAGGGCCAAATGCTGCTCCAAACAGTCCCCTCGCAGCCACCTGGGAACAGGGTGAGCAGATAGTTATGGGCCAAGGCATTCAGAGGGAAGTCTGGAATTAGCAAATGGGAGAGCAAGCAGATACTAGCCCAAAGTTTTGGCTGGTACAACTCCTGCAAGAAATCTTCTCCACACAGAACTCTCCTCAATGAGAGGATGACGGTCATCAGCTCCCTAAAATGTCAGCAATGACTAGCTGGTGAAGCCCTGGCAGACGCAGGACTGGTTGAGGCCTGCAGCTAACCTCCTCAGGCATACAGACAGTGGGTTAGCAGGGGAAAGGAGAGCTGCCAACCCGCCTCTGCCAAGCCATAATGCTGTCACTGCCCTCCCATCTCGAGGAATAGGGAGAAGACAGCAGGAACTGTCAAAGAGCGTCCAGTTGCCACAGATGATACTGTCCAGAGCCCTGGCAGGGTGGCATTTAGCTCAGTGGTGCCGCTGCCTGCGTCACACGCGCAAGGACCCAAGTTCAATCCCCTGTACAAAATAAAAGCCCTGGCAGAAAAATGTATCTGGCCTACAGTTCCACAGGCAGATTTTTCACTTTGTGGAGTGAATGCAGCAAAGCTTCAGGCCTCTTTACTGCTCTCTTAAACAGAAGTAACCCCATCTTCTCTCTGTTTAAGTGTGTGTGCTGAGAGAGTGGAGACTCATTTTAACACCAGCTAATGAGAGAAAATGAGGTTAAGTATATAGAATGCAAAAAAAAAGTATGTGCCAAGAGAAAACGCATTATACCCAGCTCCCCCGTGCAAGTGCTGCCAACACAGGCTGACGCCGACCATCACCATCACTTCTGGAAATGGCTTAGACCAAGAAGTGGGAAGGGAGGCTCAGGGCTCCCTTGGGTAGAGAAGTGGAAGCGGGCCCGGGGTGTCAGCCATGAGGGCAGCCTGGTGCCTTCACAGTGAGGAGCAGACCAACGTCCCCAGGGGCAGCTGAGCACCAGGGGCCTGCATCTTACAGCCCTGTGTGTTCTTTTGCCGTGTCACCCGGGTACTACCTGTGCACGGCCCACGGCCCTACAACACTAGGGACTCCCTTGTGGGGGTGGAAATGGAAAGCACAGAAATTCAGACCCCCTCCTTCCACCATGAACTCACTCACCTCCTATCTTCCTCATACTTGGACCTGAAACAAAAGAAAGAACAGATGACTCAGTGTGCAAGACGGGCCGGTTGTCTGGGGAGAGGCTGGGAGGAAGGTTGGTGGGGTGGGAGGAGCGTTAACAGAAGGTCGGGCTCAGACTCCTGCTCACAGCTCTGGAGCCAGTGTGGGGCTCACAAGGTGAGTTCTTACTCCCTCGAGGAGCTGGGCTAGCAGAGTGAGGGTAATGAGGAGGACACCTTTCTCGCTAATGCGGGGGGAGATGTGGGGAATGTGCTTGCTGTTTCAGCGTGAGAAGCTTTTATGCAAGAAAAGGCTCCTTTCTGCGTCCTCCTAAGACTGAGTTTGAAGGGCTGTGCTGGCCGGGGATTTAGCTCAGTGGTTTCGGTGCCTGCTGCGCAAGTGCAAGGACTGGAGTTCAATCCCCAGTAACAAAAAAAAAAGAAGGGCTGTGCTGACCCGGAGGCTGGGGAAAGAAGGTGAGAACCTTGGCCAAAGGAACTTATCTGAAAGAGGCAAAGGGAAAGAGCCACTAACAGGTGTTACTACAGGACAGGCGTTCTTCTAAGCTGTTTACATGCATTAGCCACCTCAAAATAGCCACAAGAAGGTATTCTGTCCCCACTTAGTGAGGCCAAAACCTCACTGCTTTGAATGGAAACCATATAAGCATGGTATGTGCCCCCATGGTCATGCCTTCTGCTGCCTGGTCTCAAAGCAGGCTGTCAGATCTGGCTCCACTCCTGGAGTGGCTGGGGTGATAAACACTATCTGACCACTCAGGGAAACTAAGGCTCGGAAAGACTCAGGGCCTGGCTGAAGGTCAGAGGGGTGAGTTCTCAAAACCTATGCACTCAGTGTGGTTTCTTATCAGATGGCAGATTCACATATGCAGCAGCTGCTGCAAATTTCCAGTTTGATGGCCTGCAGAAACCCCAAATTTGTCACACCCATACCTGAGCCCTATTTCCCACCACAAAGCTGCCCCATGCAATCGTCCACCTCAGCTGACTCAGCCAAGCTCCCCTGCTGTGCCCACCTTGCCTCCCACAGCTCTCCCACAGCTCCCACTCCTTGAGTGGGCACATCCTTATTATTTATAACATACCACACAGTTGTCTCCACAAGGGAAAGAACTGCTTTGCTCACTGGCACCCTCAGGAATGTCCGTGCAGAAGTGTTTGGAATGCAGTGGGAATGCCACTGACATCTGCCAGGCCACAGCTGCGACTGTCATGATCACCTAGGTCAGTGATGGTGAACCTTTTAGAGCGTTCAATGATACAAACAGCTCACTTTGGCATGCGTGCCATAGGTTTGCCATCACTGATACAGCTGCCACTTTGTAGATCAGGACCAGAGAGAGATGGATAGGGTTGACCAAGGTCATGTAACTATGCAGTAAGAAGCATACTGGGGTGAAAAACTGCTTTTAGGCCTGCAAAATCCTAGGCAAGTCTGTGCTGGGACTTGAATCACAGGTGCCCGTGACACTTCAGAAAATGGGCCTGGAGGGTGTAGCAAAGGCAGCTCTGCCAGCACCCCGGAGGGTTAGTCTAGATCGTCTCTTCAGCCAGTGCTAGCTGCCTCCCAAAAGGAGCCTGATCCCCTGGAGCCTGGGAGTACAGGTCTCTCTCAGCCTTAGACACAATCTCAGAGGTGGGAGGGAGGAAGGTCAAGAAGGCTAGAGGGGAAGCAGGAGGGTCACGGTGCCAAGGGAGCCACAGCTTGTCATAACCATCAAATGACTGTCAGGCGCTCGGGGCCCTGCAACCCCTTCAACAGTGGCCCTTAGCCTGGGAAATGCAGCAGGGCTTGGCTCCCTTTCTCTTAGAGATGGAAGCAAGAAAGGGGCCGAAAACAGACCTGCAAGATCTGTCTACCTGTCCAGCAATGTTCAGGGGTTGGGAGTGGAACTCAGACTCACAAGATATCTCCAAGGGCGGCCAGCTGCTTCTCAGCCACTTGGCGTTCCCGCTGGGGATCCCCATCCAGATCCAGCAGGTCATTCTCACCGTAGAGGCTGCCCAGCCCTAGAGTGCGCTTTGTTCTACACCAATGACACATAGCAGGACAATGTATGACCACTACACAAACACACACACACACACACACACACACACACACACACACACACACACGAGAGGCACCAAGAGGACGGGGTGGGAGCGGGGCAAACCTGTAGTCATGAATCTGTTCCTGGATCTGCGGCACGGCTGCCTCCTGAGCCTCACAGAGAATGCTGCGGGCGTCCTCGCTGTTCCGTAAGCGCAGGTCTGTAGAGGGAGCCCAGGGAGGTAGAAAAAGGGGTGAGGGGGGGCGGGGGTTGCCTCTGCAGAGCATCTCAGGGGTTTCAGCTCCCTGTGATCCTGGGAGGAGAGGCGGGCTTTCTGCCCCATCACCCTAAAGGAAATGGGGGCCTGGACTCCAATCGGGTTGTTTCTGAACTCAGGACTAGACTTCCGATGTCCAAGGCCCAAGTCAGGATGCAAACATTTTCTGAGTGTTCTCCACTGTTAGGAGAAATATCAATGCCCCCTGGTTGAATGTGACAAATGCTATCCTCTGCCATCAGTGTGCATCTCAGGGGCTCATTCCCTGCCACTGACCCAGGGACAGCACAGGACTAAATAGACAAGCGTTTCACACTGCATGGAACTGAGAGGCCCCTCCCGTCCTGAGCCTGTGCCGGCTCCACCCAGTGAGAATAAGTCCCTGTGAGCGGCTGCTCACTCTGTTTCTGGGCCATACACTCTCCTCCCTGTCATCTGTGCCACAAATCGCCTCTTTCCAAACACAGCTTGCAACTTCTAGCCTCTAAAAAGCTGCTTGCTTTGAAGGCTGCCATCCCCTTTGGGGTGGCTCCCATCAATTCTTCTGGAATTAGAAAGAGCTATGTATTCATCCAGTCTGCTGGGCCTCCCTCTGGACCAGTTGCTGTCAGTGTTCATTAGTGAACTAGGAAAACAAACAACAAAAAACCAAACCTCCCCAAATCAAAACCAAAACCAAAACACAAACAACCCCCCCCCCCAAATGCTCCAGAGATTCTGACTTTGCAGGCGGAACAGAGCAAGGCCCTGGTCTCTGTACTTTTAAGAGTTCCCTAGGGATTCTAATGATTGACCTGGCTTGGGAATCCCTGACTGAGTCCACTTCCTCTTATTTGTTTGGTTTTTTGATACAGGGTCTTGCTATATAGTTCAGTTTGGGCCTGAACTCACTAGGTAGCGCAGGCTGACCTCAAACTCAAGAGTGATCCTCCTGCCTCAGCCTCCCAAGTGCTGGGATTACAGGTGTGCACCACCACTCAGCCCTTTTTTTGTTCACTTCCTCTTTGTACAGAGCCCACTGAGGCCCAGAAAGGGCACAGGTGTCCTAAATCCAGGTCCAGGCCTTGCCCATGATGAGCTCCAGCAAGCAGAGGCAGAGTGACCTCGGGTAGGGTCTGTCCCATTTGTGCCTGCCCCATAAAACTCCTGTGAAGCACTTGGAGAACTGGACTGTGGACTGTTCTCCCCATTAGAGGACAGCTGCCCAGGAAGAGAGGTTACATCTCCTCTGCCCTCTGCAGCCTCTGACAGCTCAGGACAGATGAGCTGAGCGACTTACCGATTTCAGCCTGTAACATCTCAGGGACCTTCACTCTGAGAGGCTGCAAAACACAAGAATGAGACAGTGAGGTTCCGTGCACCAGGGGACACACGGGCTTGACAAGGCTACCTGCTCTCCTTTTGTTTGTCTGTTTTCCGTTTGTGTTGTGTGGATGAACCTAGGACAAGGCTTCTTTTTCGCCTGTATCCACTCTCCTCCTCTCTTCTCTCTGACTGTCCCCTCAACTGCAGGCCAAGGTTTGGGAAAGGAGCCTGAGGCTGCAGGGCGAGCTGGGACTCCATCCTCAGGAGACCTTGGGGCGCACGGGAAGGGCATGTTGCTCCAAAAAGTGGGCTGGAGGTAATTCAGCAGGAGGAAGTGAGTGCTCGCTAGGCTATTTGACAGGCTCCTCCTCATCACTCCAAAGGGAAAACTGCCCTTATATGGCCTAGCTTCATAATCGACACAGAGTTCTGGCTTCTGCCGCATGAGTTTCTGACACCTGGATACCTGAGTGGCTCCACAACAACCAAAGAGCACACTGGTAGCTGTGACCTCCTTACTGAGAGCCACTTATGGGAATGAATATAAAAATATTGAAGATCAGTTTTTCTAACCTTATTAGCCCAAGCAGCTTACTGCTGGAAGAATAGTCATTTTGGAACGAGTTTAGCCAATTGGATTAGAAAGTCAGGATGGAACTGACCTCTGCAGGTAGCAGCCTCTGCCAGTAAGTACAGCCCCACATATCCTGGAGCCAAGTCCGGATGACAGCAGGCTCCTCTGTCCCACACCTACAGGCTCCCCGATTCCTGCCTTTGGGCAGCGAGAGCGAGTTAGCCTCCGAAACCCAGGTGTGCCTTGCTCTACTGATTAGACCATCTCTGCTTCTTTATCCAGGGAAGGGCAAGGGAGCCAGGGCTGGGGAGTAACTAGAATTTAGTGCAATCTCTCTTTCTCTAAGCATTCTGGGGAGAGGAAATGTATGTATTCTCTATGTAGAACAAAAGATATATAGAGAGGTGGTCAGTTTTTCGAGGAGAGGCAGGAACAGGATCCAGAAATCTCAATCTCTCAACCTAGACGTCTCTTTAAAAACTTGTTTCCATTTGGCCTGAATGCTTTGCTTAGTTTTTCCTCTGTCCGAGTGGTCCAAATAGTATAATAAAATTATAATCCAATCCACAACTGCCTTACCGCATTTTTTTCTAGGAAAATACTCCAGATGTCCTTTCCCAAGCTCCGGGAATCCTTGGGGTTTGTCTGCTGATAAACGTCTACACACAAGTAAAAAAGCTAGGAGGAGAGAGGAACTGGGTTAGCGCAGCAGTACTAGCCAGGGGTGACTTACCCCCAGAGACGCCTGGTAATGTCTGGAGAGGTTTTTAGTTGTTACAGCTCTGGCAAGTGGGTGCTCCTGGTATTTAATGGGCAGGGTCCAGGCATGTGGCTCAATATCTCAAAGTGAACAAGACAGGATACTACAACAAGGTACTGTCAAGTCCCAAAGAGCAGTGCTGAGGCTAAGAAACCCAGTGAGAACATTCCAGAAACCCGCAGTGAGGTAATGGCCACCCTTTCCCACTTGCAGCCCTGAGGGTCAATCGCTCCCCCACACTGCACCCTTCATGCTTGCCATACTTGTGTCTTGTACTGTTTATACACTGTTCTAGAAGGGCTCATACTGTAATTTTCTTCGTGATGTCCCCTGTCTTTTTCAGAAATGCGTCTGAGACACCAGGACTCAGGACCCACACGTGGGTGTTCAGTGAATCCACACTGAGCGAATGGATGTTTATTCTGACCTCCATAATCATCGCATCCCCAGAAAGACAAGGCAGCTGTCCATGCCCCGGCAAGAGGCTGATGGGGAACACAGCATCAACACTCTCCTCAATCCACTTTCCTCTAAGCAGCTGAGCAGGAGAGAAACTGCAAGGCTGCTGGCTCTGAGTACCACCCCAGGGATCCGTGGGCTCCACACCCCATGCTTCTTGCCATCACCTGAAGATTGGAAAGCCTTCTGCCAGCTTTCTTGCAGTACTACTGCTATTTGCAAGGGCCATTCTCTCAACTCCCCCTCATCTGTATCCACCTTTACTACTTATTAAAAAAACTCAGATTATTCTCCCCAACAAGGCTTCCTAAACTGATCAAGAATGACAGTGTTCCTAGCCTAGCTCTTGCCGCTACTTTTTTTTTTGGTACCAGGGATTGAACTCAGGACCTTGCGCTTGTGAGGCAGGCGGTGGCACCACTGAGCTAAATCCCCAGCCCACTGCCAGTACTTTTTTTGAGACAGGGTCTCACTGTGTAGTTCAGGCTGGCCTTAAACTCACTATGTAGTCCTGGCTGACCTTGAACTCATGGTGATTCTCCTGCCTCAGCCTCCCAAGTGCTGGGATTACAGGCATGCATCACAATACCTGGCATCTTGACACTTCAGTGGACCCTTGACTTACAAACTCAATTCATTCCCAAGAGCTGGTTGTAACTCAAGTTGGTCAACTGACGGCTCAGGCTCCTCTATAGAGACTTTTTTTTTTTGGTACCAGGGATTGAACTTGGGTCCTTGCACTTGTGCAGCAGGTAGTGAAACCACTGAGCTAAATCCCTGGCCCATCCTCTATACAGTTTTTAAAGTCTCTCTCCTGTATACAGGCAGATCTGAGTGTCCTCAGAGACACTGGCCCAGGATTTCTCAGCTATCCCCCCTCCCACAGGAAAGGCTGTTGTAACATTCCTTCTAGAACTCTTTAAGGGTTAAATCTGTACCTGAGGCCATCTGGAAGCACACGTGGCCCACATCTGGCAAACTCAAGACTTTGGTCGTTAAGTTAAAACTAAAATTCTGATCATAACCCAAGTTGCTTGTATGTCAGGCCGGCCATAACTAGAGGGTCCACGTACTTCCTAAACTACTGATGTAGTTAACTTCTGGTAGCATTCCTCTGCTTTCTTTTTTTTTTTTTGTTGGTACCAGGGATCTAACTCGGGACCTTGCGCTTGCGAGGCAGTCACCGGAACCACTGAGCTAAATCCCTGGCCCTCTCTGCTTTCTATTTCATCTCTGTCCTTAGATGCTTGCCGATGCCCATGGATATGACTGATGCCAGATATCTGGCGATCAGGGACAGGGCCCAGAGATTCGCTCTGCTAAGAACAAGCGGCTCTCAAACAAGACTGATGCTGCTGACTTACCAGTGGACTGGGGTCTGCCTGAGAGAAGATGTAACGTAGGAAAACTGCCAGGTGAGCTGGACGGGACTTCAGTTTTTCAAGATCCTGGAAGATGACATCGCTCTGGAAGGCAGAGGGTGAGAGTGACCGGGGCACTGAGGCAGGGGACAGCAGCACAGCCTGCTCTGGCTCTGCTCCCATGCCCCCTCCTCGCAGGTGCTGCCCATACTCCCCTCACAGCTGTGCCAGTCAGGCTGCTTCTAGGCAAGAGTGGTGTATATGACAGGAGAGTGATGAAAGGAGAAAACTGGGAAACGATTACCTCGTTGTTGAAATAACCCGGGTCATAATCTTCCTCTGGGCCAATAATCAAAGGCTTTGGGCTTGGATCTACACCCTGGGGAAGAGAGTCAAGCTGTAGAGATGAAAGGTTACTGAGGACAGGGATTCCACCTCTTCAGGATGAGTAGTTCTGGTCTGCTTAGTAACAGCATCACACTCACAAAGAAAGCCACGGGGTCTGGTAAATTCTGGCACCTCACTGCTACCCTCCAACTCAGAGCACAGATGCAGGGATTCCACTTGCAGAACGCCAACTGCTTCTGGTAAGCACAGCAGACTAGAGCAGCCCGGTCACATGACATAGCAAGATGGGAAGTAGGAGAAAGTGCTCTCTTCCTGTTTGCAAAAGATCTGGGGAGGGAGTGTCAGCCAACAAAATAAAAGCCTACAGCGCCTCCCGGACTGCTGGGATGGAGCTTGGCTAAACCACACCTCCCAAATCTGGTGCCTACCGAGGTGCCCCTGCTCAGTTGTGTGCCTAGCAGGTACCAATGGCTCAGAGAGTCTAGGAGCAGATCTGTCTCTTCCTGAACAAAAGGGAATAGGGCTGATCTTTCTCAAACACCACTTGCATTACTTCCATTGTCTACTCAAGAATCTATGGTAGATCCCTATTAACTGTTAAAATCCAAACTCCTTAGCCTGGCTTTCCTTACTTTTCCCCTTCTGTCAATTTTAATAAAAACTTAAGGGCAGGGGGTTTAGCTCAGTGGTGCTGCCACCTGTCTCGAAACCACAAGGTCCTGAGTTCAATCCCTGGTACCAAAAACAAAACAAACAAACAAATAAAAACTTAATTCTTTTTTTTTTTTTTTTTGCGGTCCCGGGGATCGAACTCAGGACCTTGCACTTGCGAGGCAGGCAGCGGCACCACTGAGCTAAATCCCTGGCAATAAAAACTTAATTCTAACTGACATGCCACTGATCACTTAACACGTACCTGCCAGCTTGAACCACCAGTGGTACATACACAACTGTCCCAGTGGGTAGCTTGTACAGCTGGTGGTGGTGCAGTCATGCACGGGACAGTCACACATGTACCCCCGATGGTTTAAGTCGTGTGGCAACGAGACATGCAAATTACAGCCCTGTCGTGAATGTATTAAAAGAGAGTTCACAATTCATGTACTTTTCAGATACTTCATGGGACCATTTCTTCTATAAGTTCCTTGAGGTTTTTCTTAAAGATTCAAATCTTTTTTACCAACTATGTTTCCCCTAGATTTAATCTCTCTCATTTCCAGTGGCTCCACAACAAGGGCTCTGCGTCTGGAGCTCAGCTAGTTTACTCACGCCTGCCTTCATGGAGGTCTGTGCTGCCCTCCTCATCTGCATTCTTGTGCTGCTCTCCCTGACAGCGCCTCTCTGATGCTCCTCACTCCTTTCTGTTCTCCTGGATAGTTAGGAACTCACAGCCTGAATGACTGTATCACACAACATGGAAGACCCAGAAAATATGGCAGAGATGAGAGTCTCACACTCAGTTATAATGGAGAAAAGGGAGGCACAGGGACAGCAACTGCTGTGCTCTGAGCTGCAGCCAGGGCTGGTGTGCTGTCCTCAGGCTTCTCAGACATACCCAGGCCCTGAACCCTTGGGGTCCAGGATCCCCAGGAGTTGCTGAATGAGTACTTCTGGCTCTAGCTTGTTTTCTAGTGAAAAGCACCCAAAAAACCAAAAAAACCCCCCAAAACCCCTAGGTATTTCCTTGTATAGGGGGATGATTTTTAAAGTCTTCACAAATACATATTTTTTTTTCTGATTACAAAAGTAGACTATCCACTTTACTTAAAAATCAAACATAGGGGCCGGGATTTAGCTCAGTGGTTCTGCTGCCTGCCTCGCAAGCTCAAGGACCCAAGTTCGATCCCCGGTACCAAAAAAAAAAATCAAACATAAAGGTGGGCATGCATGCTTGTAATCCCAGCACTCGGGAGGCTGAGGCAGGAGGATTGCCGTGAGTTCAAAGTCAGCTTAGGCTACATAGTTTTAATGCAATCCCAATCAAAATACCACTAGCATTCCTCCAGAACCAGAGAAAACACCTCTAAAATTCATATGGAACTAGAAGAAACCTAAGATAGCAAAAGCAATACTAGGCAACAAGAGCAAGGTAGGAGGCACCACAATCCTGGACTTCAAAGTCACACTACAAAGCTACAGTGATTTAAAAAACATGGTATTGGCAAACAAACAAACAACCCCTTGTGTGTTAATGGAACAGAATAGAGGGATGTAGAAACAACTCCAGGCAAGCCCAGCTACCTAATCTTTGACAAGGGGGCCAAAAATCTTTCACTGGAGGAAAGACAGCCTCTTTAACAACTGGTGCTGGGAAATCTGGCTCTCCATATGCGGAATTCTGAACCTAGACCCATATCTCTCACCATGCACTAAACTAAGATCAAAATAGATCAAAGATCTAAATACTGAAACAGAAACAATCTGTGGAAGACAAAATAGGTGTAGACAAGGACTTTCTCAACTGCACTTACTTTTATTATACCCAGTGTACAAACATTTTCTTTTCCAAGGTATTAGACGCCACTTCATTAAAATAAACACTGTTCTTGACCTCCAGTATTGATTTCATGATTCACCAAAAGGTGGCAACTCACAATTTGCAAAAACCACCTGTATATTTTCTTATAACAATGTCTTCCAGCATAGGAAGTGCACCACTGGTGGAACTCATAATTTAGGCGAGGCTCAAAGTAATTTTAGGTGGTACCTGGATGAGGTATCATACAGCACTGAATCATATTGTAAGATAGTCAGTGTCTCTTCAATTCATTAATCCTTTTGATTAACCCAGAGAAGATTTTAGCCTGCTGCTAGCCTATCTTTACTACCTTTCACAAAGGCAGAATTGGCCTTGGGCTTAACTAAAGTTGATGACAAGCAAAAGATTGAGTCCAACTAGAGTTTATTTTCCAGCTTGTTTCAAATTTAATCTATTTTTATTTTTTATTTTATTTTATTTATTTTTGGTACCAGGGATCGAACTCAGGTCCTTGAGCTTGCGTAGCAGGCATTGAAACCACTGAGCTAAATCCCCGGCCCAATTTAATCTATTTTTAAAGTAGGTGATGCATTAACATAGTCTAGAATTGGAAGGATACAAAAGGGTGAATATAACGAGAAGCTTCCATCCAACATCTATCCTCAACCCATCAGTCTCTCAGAGGCCACACGGTTACATTCTCATGTGTTTATTCAGAGACACCTCAGGAAGGAGACAACTCCTTTTTTAAATATAAGTAGAGGCTTTCTAGTTAGCACTACATAAAATTGCTTCTAAGTGTATATTTAGCTTTACATTTATCTTGCATTTATAGCAAGATAATACTGGCTTTAATTTAATAGAGTACCTTTAAATTAAAAGGTAAGCTTGAAGAAAAATATACTACACTTGATCTTAGCCAAAAGGCCGAGAAGTGATGAAGAAAAATATTAAGTAACATTACACAGTTGGAATGTGATTAGAATGCATCATGGTGGTAATTTAAAAAATGTCATTTGACAGAACTAGAAGACTGTTTCCCAGTGTCTGTAACAGGTGTAGTGGCTTCTGTCTGCACCAGGACAGGCATTTCCTGGCTGCCAAGCCGGGCATTCCACTGCCAGGCAGCCCAGATTCTTTGTAAGTTTTTATACTGAGCCCAAATCTATCTTCCTGAAAACTCCCCTAGACCCAGCTCTGCCTTTGACTGTGGGGCTTTCAAATCCGACCCTGCAGAACCTAGGGCTCCATGCAGTGGCCCTGAGGGCAGGGGAGGCTCATCAGGAAGATCCCAGGAATGCTAAATTTTTATGTTTTCTACAGTAGAGTTACAAATAGTAAGATTTTGAGAAAAAGATTCTTGCTAAAGCAGGAGAACATTGAAAATCAGTATTCTGGGCTGGGGATGTAGCTCAGTGGCGCCGCACCTGCCTTGCAAGTGCAAGGTCCCGAGTTCAATCCCCGATATCGCAAAAAAAAAAGAAAAAAGAAAAAAAATCTATTCTATCCACTCATTAAAAGGAAGACCAGCTATCTGCTCCTTAGCTGCCACATCCTTACAGATGCATCCACTGACTCTTCACACAGGAACTGAGACTGCCTCGCTTTCCTATTTCTACCACAGTCTTTCTTCACTGTTTGTTCTCTAAGTGACTTTCTCAAATTGTGAGTGGCCAGAGCAGGGTTTAGTCTGACTATTCAAGACCATGTAGTGCAGTAACAATGCCCCCAAACTGCAGTTCTGAACAGGGAAAGGAAAGCTGCAGGACAGCTCCGGTCACTCACCTGTTCACTGGACAGGGGGATTGGGATGTCTGAGCCCTGCCGCCTATGGTGCTGGGCCACCCTGGCCATGATCACAGGGGAGGTTCGAGGACTGTCCAGTCCAGGGTCTGACAGTACTGAGTTCCGATTCACCCATGACTAGAGGAACAGAGAACTCTGTGAGAAGGAACCTGGTCCAGGAGACTCTTGGGGTTCAGCTAAGGTGCAGATGAGGTCCACATGTGCATAATACCGCACCCTGGATTACAGTGTCTCATTTAATGCCTCCACTGGCTCTCTGAGATAGATTGTATCATTTATCTCACTTTTCTACACAGCCACTAAGACTTGGGAAGGTGTGAGGACTGCTGAAGGTCAGAGAGCTCAGAATGGATTCAGTCAGGCAGCTCCACCCCACAGCCCATTCTCCCCATTGCCAGCTACTTCACTTCCTACAGAATGTCCAATGTCCGGCAGAGATTACTTAAGGACACTCTCCCCACCCTGCACCACTCTCTCTCCTTCTTCACTTTCCCACACACTGATCATCTTCCCACCGACAGACAGAAGCAGTGAGGAAATAAAATTCCAAATATATAATTAGGCTTTTCATATATTTTCAACTACTTATTCACCTATTTGATTATCTGGCTAAGTGCGTATTTTACTATTACCATCATCAGCCCTTCCACTTAGACCGTAAGTTCATATTTACAGCTTATACATGCAAACTGAGAACACCTTTGACCTTTGGGGTCAAAACCTAAAATTCTCTGACCACTCTAGAAAAGATAAGCCGTTCAAGTAGAAACAGATCGACAGCAAAGTAAGGCCATCGCTTGTGGGTTCACTCTGTGTTTGGTTGTAGGACTGCTGATCTGTGCTGCACCCCCTTACTCGCTAAGGCCTGCCATCATAATGACACAGTTGGCTTCCCTCTCCCCCCTACTTGCCATCCAGGAGTTGGCTGTGATGGAACAGAGCCAGACTTGAGGAGATGGCATACAGGGCATTATCCGAAACCCTTCTTTTGGAGCCCAGAGCACAGTGACTAAAATCCTTGCAGTGGAGCTCAGGAAGAGGCACACAGGGGACAGGCCACAGCCAGGGTGCCCAGGTGTCCACGGAGGGGCCCAGGGGACAGTTCTGAACAGGCCTCACCCCTCCAGACACTCACCTCACTGAGTGAGGGAAGGCGTTCTGTTCCGGAGTCCAAGCCACTGTCTGCCTCCTGGGAATCCAGAGAGAGGCGGCCTGAAAAGAAGTTTAGAAGGTAGGGAAGGAGCTCGGGCTGGGGGAAAGAACCCTTATTCCGGGCACCTGTGTCCAGGGCAAAATGGGGTGCTGCCACCGTCTTTTCTTTTGCTGGTTTTCCCCTGGCTCTCATTTCGTGGCCCCGAGCTTCTCTGGGTCCAACTCCCTTGCACTCTCACCTACCTCTGCCCCTGTGCACCGGACACATCACCCCCTGAAGGAAGACTGCAGCCTGTCTCAAACTGGTCTGCCCCCTGAACTCACTCCCAGCCCTCTTCTGGCCACTGATCTCTTTTCACAAGGAGTATCTGCCGAGTCGCTGGCCCAGGTGCTCTCAGGTGAGCTGCTGTCAGGACCACAGCCATCCCAGGACCTGCCTGGTCCTTAGCCATCCAGTGCTCCTGATCAGATGCTCATCTCCACTATGCTCAGTTGCCTCTTCCCGTGACTCTATTTCCAAGAGGGCAGATATTATGTATTTTCTTTCCCAGAATCTGCCCCATGGGGTGAGGACAAGAGATAAGGAGTCTGTGCTATATGCCAGAAAAAAGAGGGATGATGGGGGGTACTCACCTTCTGATGGTTTCTGGCTGGCATCACCATAGAGGGGAAGTATGTCCTGAAAGAGAAAAGCCCCAGGCCGGGGATTTAGCTCAGTGGTTTCGCCCCCTGCTGTGCAAGCGCAAGGACCCGAGTTTGATCCCCAGTGCCAAAAAAACAAAAGTACCAACATCGAAAGTAGACTTAAAATTTCAAAAAAAAAAAAGACAATAACCCTTTTGGGCTGGGGATTTAGCTCAGTGGTTCCGGCGCCTGCCTTGCAAGCGCAAGGTCCAGAGTTCAATCCCAGGTACCCAAAAAAAAAAAAGAGAAAAGCTCCGAGGGCAGGCAGATTCTGTGAGCCTCTCCCCTGTGTCTCCCTCCTCCAGAGGGTATCTGCCTGTACAGTGGTCACTTCTGCTTCCTTCACTGCCTCAGGAACGCCCAGATAGAAGAGATCTCTTCAAGTACAGTTTGAGAGATGGCGACCCCTAATGGTGGGAAAGAGCCTTACCCTCAGTGAAATGCAAACTTCTCACTCCACTGTTACCCTGGACCTGTCTCCCTTGGGTTGGATACCTGAAAGAACTTAACTATCAAGGAGTATAAAAAGTGGGCCGGGGATTTAGCTCAGTGGCTCCACTGCCTGCCTTGCAAGCTCAAGGACCCGAGATTGATCCCTGGTACCAAAAAAAAAAAAAGGAGTACAAAAAGCTGAGGGAGGAGAAGGTTTACTTCTGAGTTCACTGGGGAGGACTGACAGCCCCAGGCAGTGCAGAGGATGTGATGCTGACAGTACTTAACTGTTAACAAAGTGCTTTTCTGGACTGCATTTGATTTTTCAGCAACTCTGAGTGAGGCAGATCACTTCCATGTTGGAAATGACTGGAAGCTCAGATCCTCAGTAACTTGTCCAAGCCACACAGATGGACAACGTTAATGTCAGGCCTGGAGCTCATCTCCAGACTCCAAGCTCCATGCCTCAGATTCACGACCTCATGAGCACATGGAGCCCAGCAATGGTAGCAGCAGTGAACACACACTGGCCCCTGTGCTGGGGCATGGTTTAGTTCTGACGGTACCCTGTTAGGTGAACACCAGTGCGTGCGTGCGTGCGTGTGTGTGTGTGCATGCGCGCGCGCGCATGTGTGGTACGGGGGACTGAACCAAGGCCTCTGCACTGAGCTACATCCCTGGCCACACACCCTCCTGCCCCCATTAGACAGGCTCTCCCTAAGTTGCTATGTTGCTCAGGCTGGGCTCAAACTTGGAATCTTCGTGCTTCAGCCTCCCAGAGTGCTAGTATTACAGGCACACACCACCATGCCCAGCTAGGTGGATACTACTGTAACCTCCATTGTACAAATAAAGAAATGCAGCCTCCCAGGGATTAAGTAATTTGTCCAAAAGGCTAATGGTAACTAGAGCTAGGATTTGGAACCTGAGACTGGTTCACTATATAACATGAGAAATCCTTCAGAAAAACCAACACTTTGTCTCTTTCCCAGACTTTCTGATCTGGATACTGTAGTCTTAAAAAAGCCTTAAGGGCCGGGGATTTAGCTCAGTGGTTTTGCTGCCTGCTGCACAACCCCAAGGACCGGAGTTTGAACCCTGGTACAAACAAATAAACAAACAAAAACCCCTTAAATCTCAACTAGATAAGCCTTAAATAATTTCTACTTATTTTGGCAACTATTGTTCTTCGAGATTTTAAAGTTTCTGGAGAGTTACTGAGGTTGGATGGAGATAAGAAACTAATAGTAAGCCAGGTGTGGTGGTGCATACCTGCACTAGGAGTGCTAGCTAGTATCTAGCACTTGGGAAACTGAGGCAGGAGGATTGCTGGAAGTTCAGGCCAGCCTGGGCTACACAGCAACACCCTGTCTCCGAAAAAAAAAAAAATACAGAAACTAATAGTAAAGTCCCTGTTGAGAACACATAGAGAACAATCCCCTTTCTAGAATTTTCAACACTAGTTTGTAGAACCTGCTCAGCTGACTTTAAAATATCCTTGGATTTCTTTGAGGAGATCTGTTACTTGAAGGACAGGTGGTGGGAAAGCCAGATGAGTCTGGAGTAAAGCCAGAGTAGGAATATACATCAGCCATGAGCAAACGATGCAGAAGGGAAGGCTCATTAGGGGGGGAAAGCTGGCAGTCTGATTTCCTGTTTCCTTCTTTCCAAGGCAACCATGAGTTCTGAGGGCAAGAAATAAGCTTTTCCTTTATGTGGTATCCCACGTGTGCGACAGCGCTCAGCCTCTTTGATGCTCAGTAAAAAACTACTGACCTTTGTTTCTTTGTAGAGTACTACACACAACCTCAGGCTTCAGGTGCTGCCATGACTTGGGCAGCCTTCTGCCGTGGCCTTCTCCCTCATTCTAGCCGAGACCACTGCATGGTGCCCTTCCTAGATCTATGCCTGCAATCACTCACCACTAAGCCACCTGTCTCCTGCTGGATCTTCAGCTGTAACTGAGTGACTCGCCGCCGGGCACCTTCGATCTGCTCTTCCAGCAGGCTGGCGGGGTTCCGGCTATACACCTCACAGATACGCTGGGGAGGCGGGGAGGAGGAGGAGGGAGAATGCAGAGGGGTGGTTAGTAGAGAACAGCCAACTGACCAGTGGGGAAAACAGGCAGTTATCCCACAACAAGGAGGAGAGGGAAGAGGCTGCTTGTCTTCTAGTGGAGGCATCATCACTTACGATCATAAAAAGGGTAAGCAATGAGGAAGAGAATACATGAGGCAGCAGAAGAAAGAAGATAAAATACAAGGGCCTGCCCTAATCTCATCCATTCTTCAAGGCCTGGTTCAAGTCCCTCATCTTAAGGGAGATCTTTCTACTCAAGTGTGAAAAATTGAAGTGATTGTCCAGATCAGTCCACAAAAGAGTGCTAAAGAGGAAACTTGCACACAATGAGAACCCTAGGCAAGGAGAGGAAGGGGCCAACGAGAGCAGCCACCATCCCTGCTGCTCCTGGAGAGCTGAACCATCCTAACCCCCAACTACCACTGCGTATAGCATTTAGCAGAGTGGAGCAGAGGGCCTGAGTAGACCTGGCTTTGAATTCTGGCTCCTCCACTTACTAGCTGTGCAGATGTGAGCAAGCTTGAACACATCCTCACCGATAAAATGGAGACACAAGTGCCTGCTTCACAGGATGGCTGTAAGATCTGAATGAGATAACCTAAAGTGCTTGCAGAGTGTCTGGGGCATGGTTACAGCACAATGCACAGCAGCTACTCATACTGCACTATAAAGGGAGACAGCTGATAAAGCTTGTTGGTTAAATAAAAATTCCTCACATTTATTTTATTTTATTTTTTGTTTTTTTGAGACAGGGTATTGGTATGTACTTCAGATGGGCCTCACCAGGGATCTAGCTCAGTGGTTCCGCCGCCTGCCTCACAAGCGCAAGGTCCCAAGTTCAATCCCCGGTACCAAAAAAGAAAAAAAAAAACTTCTTCAGAGCAGCTTTGAACTTGCAGTGATCCTCCTGCCACAGTCTCTCCAATGCTGGGATTGGAGGCGTGTGCCACTATGTTCAGCAATCCTTATATTTAATGTTTCTTTCTTTCTATGCTTATCAAGCCCCAACCCTTCCCTCAGACCTAGCTTCCAAACATCTGCGGCCACTTTCCCTCCTGCCTTAGAAGAGAGAACATCGAAAGTCAATCCCTCCAACTGCTTTGGGCACTTTCTAGACACTTCATATATAGTCAGTTTCCTTTTACCAACGACTCCTTTCCTTCATCCTACAAATATGTTCAGGTTTCCTGACTTAAAATAAATACACCACAATAAAGTCCTTTCTAGCGGCCCAAATTATTTCTCAAGCCATTGCCCCATTTTTTTTCCTCTTTCCTTCCCAGGCAAATGTTTCAGAATGGTAGCCAGCATTCAGAGTCCCTATTCTCTGGCTTCTGGTCAGTCCTCAACAAACACAACCTAGCGTTTCCCCCATTACCTCAAACAGCTACTCTTTTTCTTTTTTTTTAATAATTTAAAATTCTTATTGATTTTATTTGGCACTGGGGATTGAACTTGGGTCCTTGTGCCTGCGCAGCAGGCGACAAAACCACTGAGCTAAATACCTGGCCCACTCTTATTAATTTTTAAAATTAACTTTATTGGTACATTTAAGGTATACAATATAATGAAATTCATCCTTGGAAATTTGCACCTTTACATAATCCATCTTGGTTCTTATTTTTCCCCTTCCCCTGCCCTCCCTTCAACCATTCCATCCCTTCCTATCTACAAAGACTTTGTTTCCATTTTTTCCTTTTCTCATAATGTTTCCTTTCCCCCTTTCCCCACCCCTCTGGACCTTTTCTTCCTATTTCACATTATTAATTATTCGTTTTAATCATTTTAATCCTTATTTACACTTTCAGTTTCTCACACTAGAGAAACTATTCGGTATTTACACATGGGTGTCCT
>NW_004624885.1:2081442-2104059 GCF_000247695.1 Heterocephalus glaber
TTGGTGGTTTCTCTTGCAGTGCAGAAGCTTTTTAATAAGATGAGATCCCAGTTGTTGATTCTTTGTGCTTGTTCCCATGCTACTGAAGATTTGTTCATAAAATCTTTTCCTAAAAAAAAAAAATCTTTTCCTATGCCAATATCTTCAAGAGTTCTACCTAACTTACCTTCCAGTAAGTTTAGTGTTTCTGTTTTAATATTTAGATCTTTAATCCCCTTCAATCTTAGTTTAGTGCATGGTGATACATATGGGTTTAGTTTTAATCTTTGGCAAGTTGAAATCCAGTTTTTCCTACAACATTTATTAAAGAGGCTATCTTGGCCAGGGATTTAGCTCAGTGGTTTTGCCGCCTGCTGTGCAAGCGCAAGGACCTGAGTTCGATCCCCAGTACCAAAAAAAAAAAAAGAGACTATCTTTCCTCCAGTGAGGGTGGTTGGCTCCTTTGTCAAAGATGAGGTGGCTGAGCATGTCTGGAGTTGTTTCTTTATCTTCTAATCTCTTCCACTGATCCTCGGATCTGTTTCTTTGCCAGTACCATGCTGTTTTTAACACAGTAGCTTCGCAGTATAGTATAAGTCGGGGATGGTGATACCCCCTGCCATGTCTCTGTTGCCTAGGATTGCTTTTGCTATTTTAGGTCTCTTGTGGTTCCAAATGAATTTTTGGATAAATAGCTACTCTTTCAAGGGACAGGGATGACAGGAAAGCACGCCGTGGAGGCACATTTAACTCTCCCCAAATCCACCCTCAGCTTTCTCCACTCTGCAGTGATGCCCTGGAAGATCTCATCCAGACCCCAGTTCCAACAATGATCTGTATACTGAGGATACTTTACTTGAATCAGCCTTTTCTCCTCAGCTTCAGCCCTGTCCCTGCCATATGTGTGGAGAAGCTTCATCTGATACCTTCAAACTCAGCATACCTAAAGCTGACCTTCATTTCTTTCCCCTGAACTCTGCTCCCTTCCACTACTTGCTCCATCAACGGCACCACCTACTCAGGCATCCAAACGTGGGCCATCTTTTTTTTTATTTTTTGGTACCAGGGATCGAACTTGAGTCCTTGCGCTTGCGCAGCAGGCAGTGAGACCACTGAGCTAAATCCCCGGCCCGAGTGCCATCTTTTTTATTCTTTTTTTTTTTTTTTTCGGTGCCGGGAATTGAACTCGGGACCTTGCTCTTGTGAGGCAGGCACCAGAACCACTGAGCTAAATCCCTGGCCCAATTCTTTCTTCTCCCTCTCTGGCCAGTAGTTCGAGACCTGACCTCTAAAATGTCTCCCACTGTTGTTCCTTCCCTTTTGTTCTGACTCTTGCTGGTGTTGTTAAACCTGTTGTTAAATCTATCCTCATCTGTGTAACAGCCTCCTAGGTCTCCACAGTACCAGCCCACTTAGCATACTCCTCCAAAGAACACTGATTTGAAATCACTCCCTACTCAAAATCCTTTGATCAATTGCCATTGCCTTTAGGGCAAAGTCCAAGCCCTCATGATATTTATGGCCCAAATCGCTTTTCAACAACTGTAGCCACTGCCATTCTCAATGTTCTAATCCTGAACGCAGCTCAAGCATCGCCTCATGAAGCCTTCTGATAACTGCACAAGTAATTATTCCCTCATTTCAGCTATCATGGCATTAAAATTTTTAAAAAATGTCACTGAGGTATAATTCATGTCACATAAGCCTCACAATTTAAAAGCATATAATTCAGTGACTTCTGACATCCTCACACAATTGTGCAACCATCCCCACCGTCCAGTTCAGAACGCTCCCAACACCCAACAAGGAAGCCAGCACCTGTGAGCAGTCACTGCCCCCGCCCCTTCTTCCACCTCCCGTCTCTGGATGTGCCTGGACGTCCTGTGCAAAGGAGCCACAGTCCGTGGACTTCTGTCTGGGGTCTCTGGGTCAGCATGTTTGCAGGGTATGCTAGGCTACAGCACACATACCAGTGTCTCACCCTTCTTATGGTTGAATACTACCCTACTGTGTGGATCTATGGCACTTCGCTTATATTTGTCTATTCATTACCTGATGGGCATCTGGGTTGTTTCTACTTTTTTGGCTAATAAAAATAAAGCTATTCTGGGGCCGAGAATTTAGCTCAGTGGTTTCACCGCCTGCTGTGCAAGCACAAGGACCCGAGTTCAATCCCCGGTACCAAAAAAATAAATAAATAAATAAAGCTATTCTGAATGTTCACGTACAAGCTTTATGGGAACATATGTTCTTAATTCCTCCAGGTATTCATCCAGGAGTGGAATTGCTGGGTCATCACTATCTTGGTTTAACATTCTGAAGAACTGGTCAGGTATGGTGGTGCACAACTATAACCCAGCACTCGGGAGGCTGAGGCAGGAAGATCACTGTGAGTTTGAGGCCAGCTTGGACTGCATAGTGAGACCCTGTCTCAAAAAACCAAAACCAAAACCAAAGAAAAAAAAAAAAGAAAGAAAGAAAGAAACCCAAAGCATTTTGAAGAGCTGCTTATCTCCAGCATAGTTGCACTATTTTATATTCCCCTTCAATGGTGAAAGTAGATCAGGACAGTGCATATGGAAGCAAAATATAAACAAATAATCTCTCTCAGCTTTGTCTCCAGCCTTACCAACACTTGATATTCTCCATTACTTTGGTTACAAAGTGGTATCCACTGTCCTTTCCATTAGAAGCTCCTCATGACTAACAATGTCAAGCATCTTTTCACATGCGTATTAGCCATTAGCTCTTTTTCTTTCCCTTTTCCCTCCTTCCCTTCTCCCTATCTTCCTTTCTTTTTGTGGTAGTGAGGACCACACCCAGGGTACAGCTCTAGGACATAGGGTCTCACTAAGTTATCTAAGTTGAGCTCAAACTTGTGACCCTCCTACCTCATTCCCAAACAGCCTAGAACTACAGGCTTGTGCCACTGTGTCTGACAAGTCTTTAATTTTTTTGGTACCAGGGATTGAACTCAGAACCTTGAGCTTGCAAGGCAGGCACCAGAACCACTGAGCCAGATCCCTGGTCAAGTTTTTAATTCTGATGAAACCCAATTATCTTGTTCAGGTTCTTGGGCCTTTTGCTTGCTTTCCTGCGGTGCTGGGGAGTGGACCCCGGCCTCACACATGCTAGGCAAGTGCTCTGTCAGAGGCTCACAGCCCTGTTTGTGCTTTTGGTGTCACACTGAAGAAACCACTGCCTAATCCAGGGTCACGAAGAATTAGACATATTTTCTTTCTTTCTTTTTTAAATTATACATATTTTCTTCTAAGAGCTTTAGTTTTCAAAAAGTTTTGGCTCTTACATTTAACTCTGACCCATTTTGAGTTAATTTTTGTTGATGTTTTGTTTTGTTTTGTTGAGACAGGGTCTCACTCTGTAATTCAGGTTGGCCTTGAACTCACAGCAATCCTCCTGGCTCAGCCTCCTGATTGTTGGGATTACAGGCATGCACCACTACGTCTAGTGAGTTCATTTTTGTTAACTGCGTGAGGTAAGTGCAATTCTTTGCATGTATATATCCAGTTGTCCCTGTACCATTTTTTGAAAGGGAATTTCTTCTCCATTGGATTGTCTTGGTGTCTTTGTTGAAAATCAACTGACCACAGATGTGGGTGTTAAGCCCTGGACCTTGGATGCTATCCCATGGCCCTGTAGGTCTACCTGTGCACCTGTACCAGTGTCATTACTCTGTGTTGATATATGTACATAAGTATCATCACTTATAATGCAGCACATTCCACTCATCCATCCATGTTTCATGGGATCGCTAACTCCTCAAAGGTTCACCTCTCATCTATCTTTCTAATTTTTGCCCCTAACACACGCAGTCCCTAGTACACAGCAAGACTTTGTGCCTGTTAAGTAAATGAATGTATTGAACCTAAGCTGCACACTCACTAGCATTCTTCCCTCGTCTCTTTTGAATGCTGAAGCCCCACTCTTCAAGGTCCACTGGAATGCTCTCCTCTGTGAAGCCTTTTCCCGCATGCTCCATCACTAAATTAACTGCTCTCTTATAGCCAATTCTTTGTTCTTCCCGTTCTCGCTCCTTCTGTAATCTGAATTCCCCCCATTAGACTTTAAACACGTCAAGGGCAATACATACAATAAGCCCTGAAAAAGAAACGTGTGGAGCTGAGAAGATGGGGTGAGGAGACTGCCGGAAGCCTTGCTTTGCTGGGACTCTGGTTATTCCGCTCTAGCCACATCAATCTTCTGACTGTCCTCTGTGCAGATCACTTCACTGGCCCCAAAATCGTTCTTCACCGCGTCCACCAGCAGTGCCTGTGCCTGACCCTATCAGTTTGGCCAGGACTTGCTACCCACCCCCACCCGCCATGCATCTTACCCTTCTTTGGAAACCTCTCCGATCAATCTCAACCTCTCCAATGTTCCTCAGTTGTAATGTTCCTCAATTCTGTGGACCCGATTCATCACCTATTCACTAGCCTAATCTATTACCTATGGAATTCAATTATCCTATGCACTCTATTGGTAAAACTCTGCTTTAACAAATTCTTTTTTTGGTGGGGGTGGATTGAGACAGGGCCTTGCTGTGTAGTACAGGCTGGCCCTGAACTCACTAGTAGCCCAGGCTGGCTTGCAACAATCCTCCTGGCTCAGCCTTCTGAGTGCTAGGATTACAGGAATGCACCACTGTATACAGCCCTGCTTTAACAAATTCAAATGACAACTCTTCAGTAATCCTGAAGTTTTATTTTTAAGGTTTTATAGTGAGAGGCTATGGATTGCAAACTGGGTTGTATACATTGGCAGATTGTGCTAGTATTGCTTCACTAAGGCGGTGGGCAGGCTATCTTCAGCAGTGACCTCACCTGTAGCTCTTTTTCCTCCTGTCTCAGCATGTTTCTGAGGATCTGGGTGGCATGTTTCTGAACTTCAGGGTCCTAGGGATGGAAGACAGAACCAAGTGAGCACTGGGGACTAGCTCAGCAGCATGGGTCCCCAGGCAGGGAAGGCTGAGGGCAGAGTCTGGCTCACGGTGCTTTGTATACATGCAAGACCTTGCTGGGATGCAGTCGACACAAAATCTCATTTTGATTTTGTTCCTGAACTTCCTAGAAGTCTTTACTATGAACCACTTTCAGGGTTTCTCCAGGGACTTGCTGGCTCAGTCTTCTTTCCAACTGGAAAATCCCATTTCCTATAACTGTCTGCATCTTGTCCTCTTTTAAGCCTTCACACAGGCTTTCCCACACTGAAGGCTGTGCTTCCCCTGCTTCTGTCCTTGTCTGCCTCTCTACCAACTGGGATTAGTATCTCACTCTTCCAGGCAGTCTTTTTTCTCTTGGATGCTGTTCTCTCACTCCCTTATAATACTGACTGGCAACAGTCTGTAACAGATGCCTTCCATTCATGCCTGGAGGGGGCGCTCTCTCCAGTGAGGGAACACTCTCAGATACTTAGAAAAAACCTCACATACATTCACACAGGAGGAGGATGCTCAGTCATGGAATACGTTTTATGTAGTTTTCATTTCTGTTTGAAGCTGTTCATTTGTCTCTTGGCTCGTCTGCTTAACACAGCCTTGTTCAATTTAATCTCCACCGGAGAACTCTTCAAAGGGACCAGAGTGTGGAAGGGAAGGAGGAAGACTATTACCTGCAGAGGTTTGGGTCCTGTGATGCGTTGTGGGGGTGGCAGAGGTGGAGGAGGTGGTGGTGGTGGGATCATGGGGGTGACTCGGGGATGTCCTGCCGGCTCCTGCTGGAGTGCAGCGACACCGACAGATGAGGGTGAGGAGCCCAGGAGAGTCAGTGCAACATAGGCACCAGCTGGGGGAGACAAGGAGAGGCTTGTTCAGGTGGCACTGTTCGGGAGAGCAAGCTACAAAGGAGAGGGTTCTTCTCTTCTCCTCCATTACTTGTAATCCTGTGGTTTAAGTTCTCACTTGCAAAGCCCCAACCACTCTCTGAGTCCTGCCTTCTTGCCCTGCATCAACCCAAGTCTCCCTTCCTTCCTGCAGAGACCTGAAACACGAGCCAACGCATCCACCCTTGTTTGGTCCTTTATCTCATTAAAAGAAACAACCAATGGAAGCACCAGCACACAGCCCCTGGCAAACAGCAGGCACTCGAATGTTAGCCCTCCACCCCAGGCCCAAGACTTCCCCCCCTTCTTCCCTCAACATCTGCTGCTTTTATCTGATTATCTGTGCACTCAATTGCAGGCTCTTCCTGTCTACAGACCAAGTGTGTTTTGCTTCTCCCTACCCTCAAAACAGGAACTAGATGAGGAAGAATGTCTGTGAATGGAAGACAGGACAGAATGGTATTTAAGTGGGGTGTGGTCTAAATAGGAGTGGCAAAGATGGGTGTGGAAAAATGAAGCCACGTGAGCAGTGTCCCTGTTAGAACGATAATAGGAATTTGGGGCCTTCTGAGTGACTGTTCCAAGTTGAGATTAGACATCTAGGAAGGCAGCCTCCCGGGTCAGTGGGCCTGCTCCTCCTCCCTCCCTCAGCTCACTAGCCCCTTGATTTTCCTTAGTGCTCACCCCTTTCCAACTCACATTTGATAAGTTTCACTACCTCCAGGTGTGAGCTATTGGTCACCATGGTGCCGTTAACCTGTTGGAGGGACAAAGAACACTGAGTAACAGTGACGGAAACCTGGGCGCTCCTCTAAGCTTTTGATGTCGCTTCACTAGGAAGCCATTTTCCAGGGCTCTCTAGATACCTCTGGTCACTTGCTTATTCAAATCCACATTACAAATTTGTTCCTGTTTACATGTGCCATGTGATTTTTCTTCCCAGCCAGTGTACAACTTTTTGGGGACAAGACCTGTTTTTTCATTCATTCATTTAGTCATTTATTTCTTTAATGCCTTTTCACCCATTTGCCTCACACCTGTGTTTATCAACTAGCCCAGTGTATTTCCTCCTTTCTAGAAGACCAGGAGTCTGTGCATCAGGATTTCTTTAGTGCTTCTAGGACACATTACGCAGAAGACAGACCTGAATGGGCAGGGTGGATTCTAGTAGTTTAGAACAGCCAAGCATCTAAGGTCAGTACTGTACCGGGAACTACAAGCTGAGAATGTGGAGGCTTACATCCCCTCTTTATTAATCTTATTTTTATCGTGTATGAAGTGGGGCTAACAACACCTGTTGTAAAAGTTTGGCTGCTTTAGAGTCACAAGGGTCCAGAACTTGGAACCCTCTCCTATCTTAATTCTCTGCTCTCACTATATTATCATGTTCTCTCGTGGTGCCACACCAGACTTGGCGTATAGTAATGGATACAGGTAGGACAGGCCAAGGCCACAGAACCTCTGCACCTCTGTGTCTTTTCCAGGGGATGGGAATCAGGGTCACTCACTTTGATGATTCGGTCGCCCTCTTTCACTCCAGCTTTCATGGCTGCACCCCCTGTAAGGAGAAGGGCTGGTCAACAGAGCGCCACACAACCTCCCCCAGAAGCCACTGAGCCCACACCACGGTCACTGTCAGAGCTCCATCTGAAGTGTCACCACACGTTTCTGCACAAAGCACCTCAGCTGCTGGGTGAACATCCCATTTTGCCCCAATGACAAGTGATTTTCAATCGGCAGCAGACTTCCTGAGGTCACATCTGCTGCTCATGCCTTCCTTTGTCCTGGCTCAGAAGACCGACTTCTGATGACCAGCAAGGTGGGAGACAGGCAGGGCCAGGCCCCAGGGAGAGTTCATCTGACACATGTGAAGCATCTAGATATGACCCAAGGTCGGATAAACACTGTTACTATCCAGTGGGAAAAGTGAGTTAAAGGCATTAAGTATAATTGGTAAAATAATAATAATTATTAAGAGAAATATGGAGAAAAAGGATTAAAACAAATTTTTAAATTGGTTATTCATAAGTTGTGAGAGGTTCATAAAGATATTGAGGACTCGTGCCTTTAAAAATGATTATTATATTTTTCTGTTTTAAAAAAACTTTTAAACTATTTATAGCTTCTTCCTTTAAAACGGACCAGATTAAGGGCTTCTGACGTTGGCTGATGAGAACGCGCCTAGAAGAACATGCTCCTGATCTTTTCAGGTTCGCACTCACCCAGTGGCTATGGTGGTTTTGACCTCCATGTAGTTTTAAATGGCTTCTACTGCTAGCTTAATTTATACCCAGGAAGCACAAGAAACATAACAGCAATTAACAGAAATTAGTTAATGAGAGGCATAAAAATTATATTTTGTAAATTTGCTCCAAGATGATTATTAAATCTAAAAGTTGCATTTATCTGATCAAAACAAAACTCCCGAAAAGCACATCTAGATGTTTCTAGTACACTAAAAAAACAAAAAAAGGGCTGGGGATTTAGCTCAGTGGTTTCACTGCCTGCTGCGCAAGCGCAAGGACCCAAGTTCAATCCCCCATACCAAAAATAAATAAATATTTTAAAAAACAAAAAACCCCCAAAAAAGTACAGTGATGATTATGTTCCAATTTGGCTTTTCAATATGGGTACTAAGACTCCTCTCATCCAAAATGTGCTATTTATGGCACAGTACTTGCAAATAGCTTGAAATTCTCTCTTACACATTTGTAGAAATGAAAGCTGGAAAGGAAAAAGCTATCTTGCTTGAATACATGAAACACATAAGGTGACTTCTAATAACTCAAGTGATTAAAATAAACTATAAACTAAACTCTTTAAAGGAATCTGAGCAAAAGTTCTCAGATTTCTGTTAGATGAGAATCACCAAGGCACTTTGTTAAAATGTGTATCCTTGGCCCCTTGTCAGAAAGGTGACTCAGTACTAAGGTTGGGCCTAGGAATAAGGACTTCAATCATCCTAGGACCTATGTGTGATTCTGATGGAGCCAAAACACAAATAGTGAACTAAAGAAACTCAGTATTTGGAAAGGACAACAGCAATTGCTGTTACTCTTGTGATTCCAGTGCCCATCCAAATTAAGTCTTCTCTCTTCTCCCCGAAACACACACACACACACACACACACACACGTACACACCTTATTTTATTGCAAGTCATTTTTTTGTTCTTTACTCTTTGATTCTAACTCTACTCAACCTAGGAGGTGGAAAAAGTGAAGGAGAGCTGAACCCACATTTCACTGGAGGGGACCCCATACTTTCTGTATCTAATAGATGGCAGAGGCAAAGCGCATGTTATTGGTTGTTCTACTAGCTCTGTTTCATCCTAGTCCAGGAACGCTGAAAAATAAGGGAAGCAAAGAATAAAACTATCTTTTCAGAGCTTTACTCAAGGATATGAAAAACAAACCTGCCACTGATAAAAGTTAGCTTCCAAACATAAGATGCTATAATTATTTATATCCTTGTATGAGCCACATATTTCATTTTGGTCAGGCATTTATAATTGTCTTTTCATTTTCCCTGTAAACATATCCCAAGTCTTTCTCCAAAATTACTGCAAGTATATTCTTCCTTCTCCCTGGGGTGAAAGGCCAGTCTGCTCTTAGCATTTCCTGTGTTCTCCAAGAGGCCAAGCCGACAGATGATCCGTGTTCCTGGCCTGATCCTATTTACCACCTAAAGTTCATCCCTGAGGGATACTCGCTTTATACTGTCTGGCATCCTCTCTCCTGCTTGTCTTCTTCAGCCGGGCACTAACATTGGCAGGGCTGTTTTCATTTCCATCTTCCACACTGAAAATCTTCTCACGCTGAAATCCTCTTCTAAAGAATTTTCAAAGTGATCAGAAGGGAAGTGACTACGCCCCTTGAATCAGACTGCCCAAACAAACTTCCAAACACCATTTCATCTGACACAATACTTGGTACATGTCATCTATCTTTTGGTAATTTATTAATGTTAACTGATTGCAAATAAATGTGTTCTAAAACCACTGGGACCAGCATGTCTGTAACTAAACCTGGGCAGTAGCTGATCGTCTGAGCACTCAGCCAGGTAACGAGGAGGTCATGTGAAGAAAGGAGGCCTCTGATTCCTCCTCATGTCTTCTGACCCAGTATGAGGGACTCACCTGGGTGGAATCAGGTATCGGTCTAATGACTCAAGGACTGTCCTGTTGGGTTTCACACTTCCCTAGTGTGATCCCTAGAGCTTTTGCCTCATGGCTTGGTGTGGTGGTGATGGACCTAGACATCTGTGGGGAGCAGTTCTAGAGTAATTCATTCTTGGTCCACAGGGCTCCTCCTGGCTGACCCACATCATCCTGCACTGGCACATACACGAGCCTTTTCAGGAGGCGTTCACTGTCAGGGAGAGGGGAGTACTTACCAGGCCGCACGGACTGCACCAGAACAATGCGATCCCCACTGACTGTGAAGCCGAAGCCATGCTGGTCCTTCTGGATGATGACACAGCGTTGGACAAGACCTGGCGGGAATGAGTGAGAGGAGAGGCTGGGCCAGCAGTCTCTGAAGGTTGGTGCATACAAGCCAAGGCCGACTCCGCAAAGCCCCAGTGCATTTCCTCCCGAGAAGCCTTCGCAAACTAACCCAATACCGACTCATCCTGTTCAAACACATAATGTGCTTCCCAGGGACTGGGCAAGCACCTGTAGTCTCCTCGGAATCCCGTAGGAGAAAAGGCCCTTCTCTGCGGTGCTAAGATGCTGTCTCTCATCCATGTCAGCCCCTTTTGGTTTGTCTGGGTGAGACTGGTCAAAGAAGGGGCAGAGCCAAGTCCAACTACCCTCCTAAACATTAATATTACAGCAAAGGAATATTCTGTTGGGTGGACTGAAAACTTTACGTCATGTCATTACCAATGACACCAGCAGGTGGGACACTAACACTTGCTGACTGTTTCTTGCAGAGCTGGACACCTTGCCCCAGGTGATTCAGGGCTGATCCCTTGCCAAGTCCAGGGAAGGACAAATGACATGGGGAAATCTTTTTATTCACATGAACACCATCTATGGAACTTTGAACAATGAAAAGAAACCAAGGCGATGACTCCTGAGTGTTGCCATCCTTGTGGTCGTGTGACAGGCACTGTGCCTGTGTGACTGCATTCTGTAATGATTCAGAACGGGTTCCAGAGCAAACAGAATGGGGGCTACATCCTGATTCTGTCCCCAACAAGTTTGGACAGCTGGGCAGGCTTCTTAAATGCAAAGCTCCCTCATTTGTAAAATGAAGACAATAAAACCCACTGTCTAGGTTGATGTAAGGGGTCAATTTATATAAACCAGTAACACAAGGCCTGGGACACATTCAGTACTCAATGTAAAGACTGAGGTGCTTTGTTTGGGGTGTGAGGATGCGTGCTCTGCTACACCTATGTGTTGATACCAAGAAGGTGGTTACCTGTTGCCTCAGAGGTGTCAGAGGGCTGGTGGTGGTGAGAAGGGGACTTGCGCTCAGGTGCAGAATCTCCAAGGGAAGACAGGGTACTTAACCTGGAGAAGAAGTAAGGAAAACCTATGGGTGAGATGGTTGGGGAGTACCAGTAGAAGGAGGCTCTGTCAAAGGGACCCTGAATCTCAGACAATGAGAGGCTGATCTGCCCACCTTGTAACCTGCTCAGTCTGGTAAGAGATTAGCTACATCTACACTGCAGGCAATACCATCTATGGAAAACTGGCCTGGCAGGGCAAGCATGATGTCTTTAATACCCAGCAAGGAGTGAAAAGAAGCAGCTTCTATGGAGTCGGGTGATAGAGACAATAACAAGGGGATGTGCGTACACACACGCACACGCATGCACTTGTTGGGTCTTACCAGGCTGCAATGGGGCTGATGAAACAGAACGGAGCAGCAGAGAAAATGAATGCAAGAAAAAGACAGGACAAAAAACAAACAGCTAGTTAGTGTTAGGCGATGGTTTGCAAAGGAAGAGGGAAGATGCTGCAGTCAAACACATACAGAGGCCCGCATAGACATAGCAGAAGGCTGCAATGGCTGAGGCAGAAACAAGCTCCCCACTTCAGCTTCATCTCCTCGCACCTCAGCCGTCTCCAGGAGGGTGGCAGGCCATTCAGTTCTAACCTACAGGGTCACGGGCAACTTGCATGCTATTTTAGAAAGGAGGGGTACAGCAATACTGGTGCCTCTGGAAATTCCACTTATGTTTTGGGTTCCATGGGAGAACAGGAGTCTGGTTTGTTTGGTGGTAGGTAGCACATTCCAACCTCATAATCAGCCCCATTCCCCAGCCAGCCCGAGGCACCTTACTTAGACCCTAACCCCTCAAAGTGCTGCAGATCACCAAACCAGATTCACTGCTTGACCTCTTCCTTAATTAGGGCCTCTACAGGAACACAAAAAATTCAAACCACTCCTGTAGCTCTCGCTTTTAGAAAACAGTATATATTGCCAGTTTTCAAATGAATGACTGCTGCCAAGGGGCAATTCCCATCCTAGCTATAGCAAATGACCAAGTAGAAGGTTATGGAATCAGTGGGTGTAATGGCAGAACATGAAATAATCTTAATGTTCACAATGGGTAGCTGGTTAAATCCATTATTTTATGCCAAAATAATGACACAGACTTTAGTCACATAAAACAATGAGGAGGCACTTTATGTAATACTGCATGATTTCCATGATATTTTATTGGGGGGAGAACAAGATATAGAACTATGTGTATACTGAAAACAGTACATAAAAGGGAGAATAAATTATTTGTTTATATATTTTACATATTTATGTATGCAGAAATATCTTATGCATGCAAAAATGTTTCTGGAAGGATAGAAAAGAAATACAACACAGGCTGGCTCTGCGGGGGACAGTGGATGGCTGGGGCATGAATGACCTGGAGACAGACTTCTCATTACATTCTCCTTTGTACTTTAGTTCTGAATCATGTGAAGATACTATCTATTCAAAAAAACAATAGGAGGGGATTTTCTTCCCTCCTCACTGTGGCTCCCCTCTTACCTGGATAGGTGAGACTGCTTTTTATTGGCTGATCTTTGGATCAGAGAGAGAAGGACATCAAAGAAGAACAGGGCGTGGGGCCCAGCAGACAGCGATGCAGGGAAGGAGGAAGAAAAACAAAACACGACATAAACCAGACAGGCAGACAAGACACTGGAGATAACTGATTCAAAAGAAAAGTGACAACAGTGCCAAGACGGACCCAGAGGTGGAACTGACCGCAACACAGCAGATGAGCCCACTAAAATGCCAATTTACCCAGGTCATTTGTAGCTTAAAACTCTCTTCAGCTTCCCTTATACTCAGGAGAAAGGCCTTCCTGTGTCTCCAACCTGGGCCGTTAGCCCGACGCCGGGTGGAGCAGCCCTCGGGTGTCTCCCACAGATCCCAGCACCCAGCCTTCCCGCAGCACGAACACTTGATGGTACTGCTTGTCCACTTGCCAGGACAGCTGCCAGGACAAGGCCAGGTGGTCTGTGAAGGCAGAGGCTGTGTTGCTGCCCAGGATCCCCATGCCTGACACGGCAGGTGCTCGCTCAGTCCTATGTTTGATCCCTCCTGGCTACCGTTCTCCCTTCACTTGTGATCATTTCTGGTTTCTGACTTTGCCCACACTGGTCCTTCCTCCTACATTATTCCCTGTTACTATACCTACAAGCCAGAAAGGGAAAATTTTCAGAAGCTGAACTTTTGGCTTTCTTCAGATTACCTATTCCATCATTCTCTGTCTAATCCCTACTTCCCCAATCACAGTAAAGATTCAGCTTTGCTCATGGAATAGAGGTTCTACTATACTCTAGAATCTAGACCTATCTCATATAATGAGCCATAAACTACATGTAGCTATTTAAATTTTAATATTTAAGTAAAATTAAACAGTTTCTCAGTTGTACTAACTACATTTCAGGTACTTAACAGCTACATATGGCTAGTGGCTACCATGCCAGATGGTGTATTTTAGAACATTCCCATCATGGCAGAGAGTTCTACTGGACAGCGTTGCTCCAGATACTGTTTGGCAATAGGGATGTAAGTGGATAAGGAAAACATGGAGATCTTTAGTACAAATACTTAGTGACCAGAAGCCCCCTGATCAGAAAGGGACTCCCAAGGCTGGGGAGTTAGCTCAGTGGTTCTGCCGCCTGCCTAGCAAGCGCAAGGTCCTGAGTTCAATCCCCAGTACTAAAACGAAAAAGAAAAAAAAAAAGGGACTCCCAGAAGTGACCTCTAACAGTCTCTTGGTCTGGTTGATCACCTGCTGTCTTCAGTCTCCCCAGGTTACCTGTGCTGGGGTTGAATTCCTCCTTACTACCTCCAGAGAAAGCCTATTTTACCTCATGACAACTCAAGACTCCTCCTTGCCTTGCTCTTCCTGGCCCTGGAAGGAAGCTGGCTTCCTATACCCATATTAAAGTCCAGAAGATGCATTTTTACTCTTTTTTTTTAGTACCAGGGATTGAACTTGGGACCTTGTGCTTGTGAGGCAGGCACCGGAACCACTAAGCTAAATCCCCAGCCCCAAGAAGATTCATTTTTAAACCTGGTACCTTGAACAGAGGGAACAAGATGGCGGCACTGAAGGGGAACCTCTGGGTCCGGGCCCAACTGGGGCTCCCGCCGCTGCTACTTTTGACCATAGCTCTGGCCAGAGGCTCAGGGACTACCTCGGCCAAAGCGATCGACTTGGTCTTGGGCGATACGGTGTCCTGCCACTGGGCCTGTCAGCTGACCTACCCCTTGCACACCTACCCCAAGTTCATCAGGACCTCAAAATCATCTGGCCTTAACAGAATACAGAGGGTCATCAAGAAGATCATACACCCTGACCAAGTTGGATTTATCCCAGGGATGCAACGATGGTTCAACATACTTAAAATCATGTGGCCTCCTCAATGTCTTGGACTTAAAAATTACTGAGACTCTACTAATTTGTTAGCCAGTATGATGGAGAAGTTATCATACTGTAATCTCTAATTCTCACAATAATACCACACAGTTGGGTTTAACAGTCAAGAAAATTAAAAAAATCAGACCCCCCGCCCCAAATTCAAAGACCCAATTCAAAAATGGGCATCCAAAATGAACAGACATTTCTCAGACAAAGAAGTAAAAACTGCAAATAAATATATGAAAAAATGTTCAACATCACTGGTCATCCAAGAGATGCAGATGAAAACAATGCTGAGATTCCACCTCACCCCACAAAGAATGCCTGCTATCAAGAAATCATGGGCCAGGGATTTAGCTCAGTGGTTCTGCCGCCTGCCTCGCAAGCAGAAGGTCCCGAGTTCAATCTCCAGTACCAAAAAAAAAAAAAAAAAAAATGAAAAGAAATCAACCAATAACAAATGCTGGCGGGGGTGTGGGGAGAAAGGAACCCTTCTCCATTGTTGGTGGGAGTGCAGACTGGTGCAACCACTGTGGAAATCAGTATGGAGATAACTCAAAGAACTAGGGCTAGAGGTCCCATTTGACCCAGCTATTCCCCTGCTGGGAATCTTCCCCAAAGAATTAAAAGAATCATACCACAGCGATATATGTGCACCTATGTTTATGGTGGCACAGTTTTTAATAGCTAAAGCTTAGAAACAGCCCAAGTGCCCATCAACTGGAAACTGGATAAAAAAGATGTGGTTTTTTAATAAAATGGAGTACTACTCAGTCATAAAGAATGAGAAACTAGAGACATTTATAGCTAAATGAATGCATATTGAGGCCATACTCTTAAGTGAAATAAATAGGACATGCATGTGTAAATACCAGTTTCTCTAGTGTGAGAAACTGAAAGTATAAATAAGGATGAAAATGATTAAAATGAATAACTGATAATTTGAAATAGGAAAAGGTCCAAAGGTGTAGGGGTGGTGGGAGGGGAAGGGGAAAGGGAGGAAGGCAAAGGAAAAATTATGAGAAAAGAAAAAAAATGGAAATGAAGTCTATGTAAATGGGGAAGGGTGGAGGGGGTGAAGGGTGCATAGGTAATGGGGAAAAAATAAGAACCAAGGTACATCATGGACAGGTACAAACACCCAATGATAAATGTAAATGTATTGTATACTTAAAATGTACCAATTAATATATATTTAAAAAGTTAAGAAAATTAAAGTTTGGGTGTTTTGCCTGGGGATTTAGCTCAGTGGCACCATGCCTGCCTCAAAAGTGCAAGGTCCTGAGCTCAATCCCTGGAACCCAAAACAAAACAAAAAAGAAAAATTGAAGTTTGGAAAGAATAAGTGATTTGCCCAAGGTTACATAAACAAATAGTGGAATAGGAGTTTGATCTTCAAACTGACTACACTAAGCTGCCATCCATCTATTAATAAAGTTGGATTACAAATATTTAATTTACTTCACTGACTTATGTTGGTGCTCTGCTGAATTATTGTCCCTTGCAATTCAGGAAACAATGTGTTATAGCAGGGGAAGGGGGAAAAAATAAGAACCAAGAGAGTACGTAAAGGTGCATATCTCCAATGATGAATGTCATTATATTGTACTCTAAAATGTACCAATTAAAGGATATACAAAAAAAAAGTCTGGTACCTCACTTCCTTCCTCCCTTTCTTTCCTTCTTTTACCTCCCCTTCCTACCTCTTTTTGGTATTTTTTTGGGGTGTGTGAATCCAGGGCCATGCACACCCTAGGCATGTATTCTATCACTGAGCTCAACCCTGGTTTGGGTTGTATCTGAGCTGAAAAATGAGGAGCTCCACATAACTGAAGGCAAATGAACCGAGTATCCATGTATCTAGCTATAGAAAACTGTCAGGGGCCTGGACAAAGAGCATTCCAACAGTCACTGGAAGTTCCTTTGAAAGACACAATCACAGGCTGGGGCAGGCACAGGGGGAACAAGCAGACTACAACACAGGTACAAAGGCAATTTGATTTTTTTTTCTCTCTGAGAGCTTAAAGAAGGATGGATGGAAAGAATGGCTTCACTGATGGGTCAACTGAATTTTGAATCTGAGCACAACATTTAGAAGGAGGGCCTTGGAAGGTTATAATCTGAGAGAAGGAGAAGACAAAAGAGAAAGGAAGGTAGTTTGGCAGGAAACAGGGGTGGCGTCTCCCTCGTCCCATCCAAGTTTGGCAGCAGAACTCAGATTCCACTCAGCATAAACCCTGGGGGCATAGGGAAAGCCCTGGAGAGGAGAGAGCTTTCCTCCAAATTTGTGCTGTCTAAATGACACCACTGAGACAGATTTTCTGACTCAACCTCTTATTTACCCCCTGTATCCAGCCAGTCAGGACCGGGTTGGGGTAGCGTTGGGACCAGATTCTCATAAGGAATACAGAATCTAAATCCCTCACACTTGCCATTTACAGTAGGGTTTGTGCTTCTATGAGAATCTAATTTGCATTTCTCTAAGGGCCAGAGATGTTGGACATCTTTTCATGTGTTTGTTGGCTACATGTACTTCTTCCTCTGTGAAGTGTCTGTTCATTTCACTTGCCCATTTCTTTGCTGGGTCTTTTATTTTAGGTGGTCTAAGTTTTTTGAGTTCTTTATATAGTCTAGATACTTTTTTTTTTTGGTACCGAGGATTGAACTTGGGACCTTGTGCTTGCAAGGCAGGCGGTGGCACCACTGAGCTAAATCCCCGGCCCTATTCTAGAGACTATTAATCCTGTCTGAGGAATAGCTGACAGAATTTCTTTCCCATTCTGTAGGTTATCTCTTTACTCTACTAATTGATTCTTTTGTGCCCCCCCTCCAGTACTGGGGATCAAACTCAGGACCTTGCGCTTGCGAGGCAGGTGTGGCACCATGGAGCTAAATCCTCAGCCCTTGTAGAGAAGCTTTTTAACTGAGGGCTGGGGATTTAGCTCCATGGTTCTGACACCTGCCTCGAAAGCACAAGGTCCTGAGTTCAATCTCTAGTACCAAAAAAAAAAAAAGAAGAAGAAGCTTTTTAGTTTGATGTAATTCCATTTGTTGATTATTCCAGTTGTTTCTTGTGCAACTGCGGTTCTGTTTAGAAAATTCTTTGTTTCTACATCTATGACTTCAAGTATTTTATCTATTTTATTTTCCAGTAGCTTCAATGTTTGTTTTAATGTTTAGATCTTTCATTCATTTTGATTTTAATTTAGTACCAGGTGAGAGATATAGGTCCAGTTTTAACCTTCAGCAAACAGTTACTCAGTTTTCCCTTTACCATTTTTTGAATGGAGTGTCTTTCCTCCAACATATGCTTTTGGCCCCTTTGTCAAAGATCAAACAGCTCAATGTGTCTAGTGATTTTTCTGTATCCTCTATTCTGTTTCACCCATCCATGTATCTGTTTTTGTTGCAGAACCATGCTGTTTTTATCACTACTGCTTTGCGGTATAGCTTCAAGTCAGATATTGTGATGCCTCCTGCTTTGCTCTTGTTGCCCAAGATTGCTTTTGCTATTCTGGATCTCTTCTAGTTCCATATGAATTTTAGAATTGTTAGGGCCGGGGATTTAGCTCAGTGGTTCCAGCGCCTGCCTTGAAAGCGCAAGGTCCCGAGTTTGATCCCCAGTACCATAAAAAAAAAAAAAGAAAAAAGAATTCCTTTCTCTAGATCTGTAAAGTATACTCCAGAAAGAAGGGCAATCATGCCAGGGATTTAGCTCAGTGGTTCCGGCATCTGCCTTGCAAGCCCAAGGTCCCGAGTTTGATCCCCAGTACCAAAAAAACAAAACAAAAAAAAAAGAAGGGCAATCATTAAGAAATAAAAAAAGCTGGTGACGCTGTGGTAAAAAAGGAACCCTGTTGGTGGAAATGTAAACTAGTATAAACATTATGGAAATCAGTATGGAGATTTCTTAAAGAACTAAAATTAGAAATTTCATATGACCCAGTTATACTCCTTTCTATGTGGCTTCCCCAAAGAGCTTAAGATATCATACTACAGTGATACATGCATACCAATGTTTATAGCAGCACAACTCATAATAGCTAAATCCTGGAAGCAGGCTGTGTACCCATCAACAGACGACTGGATAAAGAAAATATATCCATACAAATGGAATACTACTTGGGTATAACAGACAAACTTCAAACATATGTAGGAAAATGGATATTCCTGGAAAATAATACTGAGTGAAATAAACCAGACACACAAGCTTTAATACATACTGTATCTCTCATTTGAGTAAGGCAAAGTACAAAGAGATTAATAAAGGATAGACAGAAGGAGACAGGGGGATGGATCTCTTGCAAAAGGATCCAAGAGAACAGGGTGAGGACGGACAGGGAGGGGAAGGGGAAATAGGCAGAATAAATATGTGCCAAGCATAGAGACCTAACAGCCTCAGTGAGTGTAGACATTATATCCCATAAACATGAGATAAGATTAATGGTATCCATGAGACTGAAATGGGAAGAGGGCTTAGGGGTGGAAGGGAAGGGGAAGGGATTAAAAAGGAAATGAGTTGTACTATGAACTGCATGTTCTAAAAGATGTAGTAATTTTAAAAATTATAAAAACTAAGGGAATCTAATGCTAACACTGACCTGACAGGAAGCAGGGCGCAGGAGGTAGTTTGAGAGATGAGGAGTGGCTGAAGCTTCAACCACAGGCAGATCACTTACACCCTGCTCTGCAGCTGCTTCCTAACAGGTACCGTCAGTGGCCGGGGGCTAGGGACCCCTGAGTTAAAGAGGCCTGCAAATTCTTTATAATCTTCTTCTCGGGTTGCTCCTTTCTTTACAGTATCACTGACATGCATCACTTTAAAAACCAAACAAAAGTAAAGCAACTTCTTGTCTAGGGTCCAGTCCAGGCAGCTACATTACAACACTATTTCTCCACTCTCATCAAATCTACAGTTTCTCTTCTTATTACCTATACAACCAGGGGTGCAACAGCCTGGCATGAAAGGCTTTTCATCATGTGGGTCCAAGAGACTTCTCAAATTCGTCCCTTACTACATGGCTATGCTACCTGGCTGCGGGACCTAAGGACGCTGTGCTCATCCCTGCTCTGCATTTATGATGGCCTCCATCCCCTTTCCTCTGTGTAAGGGGTGGCAAACCTATGGCACGCGAGTTACTGTGTTTTTCTTTTAGGACAAAAGATGTTAATGTAAGAGTTGGGTTTTTTTCTAAACTAAAACCTCAGTATTCAGGTTTAATTGCAGTGTTGGCATCTCATGATAAATAAGTGGGTTTTGGGTTGCAGTTTGGCTCTCGGTCTCTGAAAGGTTCGCCACCCATAGGAAAAGGAAAAGACTTTATGAACAAAACCTCAGTAGCACGAGAACTAGCACAAAGAATCAACAACTGGGATCTCATCTTATTAAAAAGCTTCTGCACTGCAAGAGAAACCACCAATAGAGCTAAGAGACAACCGACAATGTGGCAAAAAATTTTTAGCAGCTGTACCTCAGACAGAGGACTACTATCGAGAATATGTAAAGAACTGAAAAAATTCAGACCCCTCCCCCAAATTTAAAGACCCAATTCAAAAATGGGCATCTGAAATGAACAGACATTTCTCAGACAAAGAAGGAAAAGCAGCAAATAAACAGATGAAAAAATGTTCAACATCACTGGTCATCCAAGAAATGTAGATGAAAACAACACTGAGATTCCACCTCACCCCACAAAGAATGGCTGCTATCAAGAAATCAACCAATAACAAATGCTGGCGGGGGTGTGGGGAGAAAGGAACCCTTCTCCATTGTTGGTGGGAGTGCAGACTGGTGCAACCACTGTGGAAATCAGTATGGAGATAACTCAAAGAACTAGGGCTAGAGGTCCCATTTGACCCAGCTATTCATTACCCTGCTGGGTATTTTCCCAAAAAAATTAAAAGAATCACACCACAGCAATATATGTGCACCCATGTTTATAGCGGCACAGTTTGTAATAGCTAAAGCTTGGAAACAGCCCAAGTGCTCATCAGCTGGAAACTGGATAAAGAAGATGTGGGTTTTTAATAAAACGGAGTACTACTCAGCCATAAAGAACAAGAAACTAGAGGCATTTATAGCTAAATGGATGCATATTGAGGCCATACTCTTTTTTTTTTTTCTTTTTTCTGGTACCGGGGATTGAACTCAGGACCTTGCGCTTGTGAGACAGATGGTGGAACAACTGAGCTAAATCCCCTGCCCATCTTATCAATATTCTTTACAGCTGTTTCCCAATTGTCTCAATCCAGGACCCAATCAAGGCTCTCAAATTACATTTATATCATGACTTACAGATTTAATATACTTCTCCCAACAGCCACTTTCTTGGTCTCTTACAACAATAACATTTATCCTTTCTTTTTTGAGTCAGGGTCTCACTATGTAGTTCAGGCTGGCCTTGAATGACCCTTCCAAGTGCTGGGATTATGGGCATTCATCAACACACCTGGCATCTTGTAACAACAATATTCTGATGAGTCCAGGCCAGCTATCTTGTTTAATGAATGGCCTGCAATAGGGATTAGATTCAGATTAAGCATTTTTAAAGACTTATGTAAGTGATGTTATCCAGGTTGTCCCATTTTGGGGATGTAAAGTTTGATTACTCAGGTGTTTCTGAGAATTTGCAATGGTAAAGTAAAGGTCTAGTTTCCCTTCTGCATTAATGAAAATCCATAGGGCTGTATTCAAAATGGTATAACAGATAATGTGAAATAGGAAGAATGGGCACAAAGGGGAAGCAGATGTGGGAGGGATAGGGGAAAGGAAAGAAGGGAATGGAATTAATATGAGAAGATGAAGAAATGGAAACAAAGTCTTTGTAAATAGGGAGGGATGGAGGGGTTCAAGGGAGGGCAGGGGAAGGGGGAAAAATAAGAAACAAGAGAGATTATGTAAAGGTGCAAATTTCCAATGATGAATGTCACTATATTGTATAACTAAATTGTACCCCCCCCCAAAAAAGGCTACCCTGTTCAACAACAACCTCTAACCCAATAGTTTTACTGAACCACTTATTGCACTGGTGGCTACAAAATGGAAATCTGCTATTTCTGGTTATTCCTTCTGTAGCTATTAGCAGGTAACCTCATTCTTTTTCTAGAATAGTGCTACGAACTCACAGATCTTGTTTTCTTCTCCCAAAATAATGCATTATAGTCCACAATCCTTTTCTTCTTAATGTTAAAAATGTCCCAATTTGGCCAATGGGAACTTCTACAAATCAGCTCCTGTCTTTTTAACATGGCCCCATCTGTATTTGATTATCTTCTGGCTCTATGTCACAAAAAGATACTACAGGTCCTCCTGTACTAACCCCTCGCCAGACCTGAAACCAGGCATCCCTCTCAGGAGCTCTGGTCCTTTGGCAGAGAGATCTGGCTGCTGGGTGCTCCCTGGTATTGAGCTGCGCCCTTTCAATGAACAGCTAAGAAATAAGCACAAAATTCTGAGATCACATGGTATTTCCAATTTGAACCCAACATGACAGAATTCTCCCTCATTTCCCCCATTCCATATTTTATCTTCCTTTTCCTATAGTAACATCCTTGGTCCCACACAATACCAAAATATTTGGTTTTTTGCTCTATTCTAATACTACAGACAAGATGGTTTTGAATCCAGAGGACCATCAATACCTACTTCAAGAACCTGTACTCTAATAAAATGGAAAACACATAAGAAATGGACAGGTTCCTAGATACATATGAATTACCAAAGTTGAACAAAGAACATATAAAAAGTCTAAACACTACAATTATAATCAGTGAAATTGAAAATGTAATTAAAACTTTACCAATAAAGAAAAGCCCAGGTCCTGATGGCTTCACTGCTGAATTCTACAAGACATTTAGAGAAGATCTATTGCCACTACTCTTTAAACTCTTCAATGAAATTGAAAGGGAA
>NW_004624885.1:2125964-2299734 GCF_000247695.1 Heterocephalus glaber
TTTTTGGTACCAGGGATCAAACTCGAGTCCTTCCGTTTGTGAGGCAGGTAGCAGAATCACTGACCTAAATCCCCGGCTATATTATATATTTTATACGTGGCTCAAGTCAATTCCTCTTCACTCATTGCAGTCCATACAAACCAAATGCCTGGACATCTCTATTCTAGAGCTTGCAGTTTAACTCAGAGTTTACTATAGGCAACAAAGAGGAGGTTAAATTATGTACATGGGGGTGGGGGTGGCGGTGTTTTGAGGACTGGACTAGAGTCTCGGTCTTAAATGCAGATGCACATTTGTGTACAGGGAGCTGCTATGGTTTGTATCTCTGTGTCCCCCAAAGCCTCATGCGGTTACAGACAGGCCTTTCAGGGGTGGCTGGATCTAGAGTGTGTGGTGCTAGGTCAAGGGTGTATAATTGATTACTAAAGCAATCCATGATTGGTTTGGCATAGTTCTGGCTAGGGTTAAGGGTGTGGGCACTAGACCTGCCCCAGGGCAGGTAGCCTGTTCCGCCTGCCTGCTTGCTGTGGACTATTAGTTGTCCTGCGCGATGCCCCTCTGCCATGCTGCCCTGCCTTGGAGCCAGCTGACTATGGACTGAAACCTCTACAAACTGTGAGCCAAATAAACCTCTCTTCCTTTAACTTTGCGTGTCGGGTATTTTGTCTCAGCAACACAAAAGTAACTAAGACAAGAGTGCTGGGAGAGAAGGGATGAATGAACCAAATGGTCCCTGCAGTTCCTTTCCAAGGACCTGGACACATACACTGATTCCACTAGACACAAACTCCATTATGACGAGGTTTTATTATGTCAACAACAGGCACCCTGAGTAGGCAACAACACTATTTCAATTTGGAAAATGCCAATTTGCAGAGCATAATCTGTAGGGGACAAATCTGGACTGACCAGGACAGAAACAATGGAAGCTGAGCAAGCAAATTAGATCTTAAGTCTCCACCGAGGGAAGGCACATGGGATATGGTCCCCTGTCACCTACCTTGGGATACATTCTGAGAAAGGCACCATTAGGGAATTCCACTGTTGTGTGAATGTCACACTACATACTTACACAGTTGCTTATACAATGTCACTAGACAATAAAATCTTATGGGACCACAATCATATAGTGGTCTATGGATTACCAAAATGTCATTATACAGTGCATGATGGTTCACATAATAAAAACATGCTGAATGATGAATGATCAAACTTGAAATCTGAACTCCTTCCAAACTCCAGTGCTCCAATAGTTCACCCTTGCTCTTCAGCCCAATATTTTAAGGCTGAATTGAAATATTACATTCTCTAATAAACTTTCCTAACAAGTCCAACTTTCCCAAATCCTATCTATCTATCTATTTATTTATTTATTTGCTTGTTTATTTATTTATTTTTGGTAGCAGGGATCGAATTCAGGACCTCGTGCTTGCTAGGGCGGTGTGGCAACACTGAGCTAAATCCCCAGCCCCCAAGACCTTTTCAGTAACCAAATTCATTTCTACTGCATTGAGTCTTTACGGTACCACTTAGCAATTAACTGTTTTCAAATTATTTCATCAGTATTGATCATGTCTCCCTCCAACCAGGTAACAAACTCCTTAACAAGAGAAACCCTGTCACATACTTTGTAGACAAGAGTCCACTAATACTACCACTGTGCTAAGCAGGTACTCAATAAATACTTGTGACTGAGGATGGGTCTCCAAAGATGATACAGACGTGAGGTCTTGCATGTTCTGTAAACCACACTGAGACGAAACAGTGTGGTTATGAGTGTCGGCTCCTGAGCCACCTCCTGGCACAAACGCCCTGCCATTGATTTAGCCATTTGACCCTAGGAAGGTTACTTAACCTTCTGCCTCAGCCTCCCCATCCACAAAATGTGGGTAACAGTACCCCTTCATGGAACTGTTAGGAATGAATTACATAAAACTAGTTTAAAAAAAAACAAACCTCACACCAGGGTCTGGTACTTGGTAAGAACTCAATAAATTTTAGTCACTCTTATTTCTTTTACTTAGCCCTCACAATAACTCCATGAATGGGTACTATTAGTGCTCCCATTTTATAGATGAGGAAACTGGGCTTATGAGAAGGCCGAGTAACTGCTTAGCTTCATGCACCCAGCAAGTTAGATGGAGCTGGTATCTGAATCTGAGTATTTTACTTTCAGAGCCTTTCCCCTGCTAGTGCATCGTTAAGAGTCCTCACCACCGATTTTACTTCACCACAGATCTGTCCTTGCTTCAATATTCTGAAATCTCAGATCTCAAATTCAGGAGGGCAAGAATTAGCTGCTTATTTCTCTGTACTCAAATTCAGAGTTATCCTACATTTACCACGTCTTTGCTGGGCAGCAAGTGTTGCGCCGGGTAGTATTTCTTTTGATCCTGAGAGAAGCTCTAAGAATATCTATTTTATGAATGGGTAAACTCCAGGATGAAGGATTTGCCTGAGGTCCCAGGGTTGGTTAGAGCTACAGCTAAGACTCGAACTCAGATTCCCTAACTCTAAATCTGACCATGTGTACTCACTAAGCCAGCCTGGATCTGGGTGCTTCCTGGCACAAGTGTAAAGCACGGTGCAAGCTACACTTAAACATCTGCTGGCCAAACACAAAGGCTTTGGAATCATAGTTGTGATGCTGACTAACCCTTAGTAGCTCTGTGACGTTAGGCAAGATATTTAACCTCTCAACTTCTTCAATACCAGAGGCAACTATTTCACGAGACTGTTGTGAGATTAAATGATGAAATTCATTAAAGTGTTCAGCACAGAGCACATAATAAATACTCAAAATGTTAGCTATTATCACTACTACCACCACAGACAAAAGGGGGACTTACGTCGCTCCTTTACATTGGTCTAACATTTCTCCCACCTATTACTTAGGAACATCCCCATAAAAACAGATGTTCAAATCAAAGGACAGATGGAGAAACTAAGGCCCAGACAGATTAAGTCAACTGACAAAGGCTAAGGACAGAGTTAATCTAACTTTCAGCATGTAGCTCTTCACCAGACCCTGCCACCTGCTGCTACTACTGACTTGAAAAACATTTAGAATTCCAGGCTATACAACCTTTCATTCAGTTCCAAGGGAAGGCCTACAACCCCACAACTTTCTAATTGCCCCCTTTGAGCTTTAGGGATTCACTCTGTCCCCCCAACCAAAAACGGGTGCCAGGCAAGCTATTCCAAGTGGAAAATTCAACTCCATCCCAGCGGAAACCCGAAATCTCTGCTGTTCTAGCAGATTTCCAGGACACGCTGGCTCCCAGAAACCACAATTACAGGCAAGCTCAAGGCAGAGGAGTAATTAAGCCCATACCATCAGCTCAGCAGTCTGTTGGCTTCTCCCTCTCCCTCCCCCTCACCCAAGCCAATGTCAGTCACTGCACAGCAGAGAGATGCAATGGGAATTTCCACCCTTTCTCTCTTCCAGCCCCTACTCCATTTCCAGGAAACTGAACAGGGTCGGATGAGGGAAGAAAGAAACCATCACACAGACAGAACTAATGCTGAATGGCAGCAAGAACTGAAAACAGTTTCCCAGGAAGAAAAGCATGCCGGGGCCCCTTCCCTTGTCCTGTCCCTTATATCCTACAAAGATCACATCAGAAAGGGGTTCCCTGGATAAGATAACCAAATGTGAAATAAAAAGGATCTCAGGAAATAAGAAGCAGCAACTTTAATCTCTACAGAAAGTGAACAGTCTTGGCTAATGACAGGATGTGGAAAAGATGATATCTAGAAGGCAAAGGAATCTAGGATCTTATTATCTCCAAGACTGAGGAGACCCTGGCATAAACTTACCCGCCCCCCCAGCTTCTGCTAATCTTGGCTCATTGAAGAACACTGGGCCCTCCTTTCTTTTCTAAATATGCTGTCCTTCTGTCCTGAAATATGGGATTGATGTCCCCATTATCTGAAACTACAGCGCACTGATGCATTGTGCAGTACTTTCCTTCTTCCTTAAAGGGTTCCTGGCCTGCTCAGTTTAGTTCAATGCCTGCCTCACATACATCATGACAAGAGACTACAGTTCCCCATTGCTGCCAGTATGCTCAGAGCTGTCCCATTTCCCCCTACTTCCTAGACAATACTAAAGAGCTGCAGTGGGGCTGGGTACCCCATCACCTCCAGGGACTCTCAGGAAGCAACGTTAATGTTGGGTGGTGCGAAAGATAAGGATGGAGTGGCATCCAAAGTAGGAGGTGGACTTTAACATCGTGAAGAGCTTTTGAACAATGATGGCTGGGAGGCCAGAGCAGAAAGCTGGCAGGGGAGTTCTGCGAGGCCATTCCAGAGCCCCCAGAATTGTGCCTGACACAGCAATTGGAGAAAAGCTCTCCAGCAGTCCGGTAGTGACACAATTTCATCAAGACCCAACTTAAAACACATTAATCCTTCAAGACTTCCCTTGATTTAGCATCTTGATTGACCTCTACCTCTAGGATGACATAACGTCAATGTTTGGAATTTACTATGTACTACTGGTTAGTTTCTTTTTCTTTTTTTGCGGCACCGAGGATCGAACTCAGGACCTTGCGCTTTCTCGGCAGGCGCACTGCCACTGAGCTACATCCCTGGCCCTTGTAGTACTGGTTAGTTTCTTACAACAAAATCAAATGAAAAAGAGACAACACACACACACACATACACACACGCACATCATTTTATGAACACTTCCTGGAGTTCACTCTGAAAAGACCTGCTCTGACTATTAAGGGCACTTGCTTGACACTCCTTTTCTAAATATTCTTAAATCAAAATACTTCGGCATCTCTTGGTGTTCCCAATGAGGTTCTAAATTCCTTGAAAGAAAAGGATGCATCTTCCACTTATGAAATATCTCCGTACCCCTCCTCCTCTACTGGTTAGCTGGATGAAAACAGGTATTTTTTGCAGTTTATTGTGTTTTTGTTTGTTCTTTTACATACACACACACTCTTACCAAAGTGCACCTGTCGTAAGATAAAGGACTCAGCACAGAACTGTCCAATCCATTTGTCTGGCAAACAAGATGACAAATGGCAACTAGCACAAGTCACAAATCTAGGAGACCAGATAGCCAAAGAGAAACTGGACATACTGAAGATGAAGCACACACTCACATGGGCTAAGGATCGAGGTCAGTTAACTGGATGACTAAAAGAGTCCTTCCGACTCTGAAGTGAGGTGGAACAGAACGGAGGGAGGAGGGAAGGAACCAGTATGCATCCCACCGAAAGCAGTGCAGACACAGGACAACCACGTGCACAAATCTACTTCTCTGTCTCTTTCCAGGGCCAAGGAAAACAGGATTCTGAAGGCAAAAAGAGAATTCCTCTCGGACCCTGTGTGCCCCTGTGCAGAAGGCTGCTCTGGACTGGGACTCAATATTCTGATTCTTGTGTTAACAGGAGGGGAAGTCCGGAGATTCTGATTTTCTGCACAGCTGGACAAGGCTCAAGTTGGAGAGGCAGTGAGAAGACAGCATGACTGATGAAGTTTCACCACTCACTGGCACATCATTCCCTGGATTACACTGAACCTTTAATGACTTGACTGATATGTGATGCCACCTCCATAATCCAGTAAGGGTGAGTGTGCCAAGGGCCTGAGCCAGGAGATGTAGGGCTGAGCTCTGTGCCACAGGCCCAGCGGGGACGTGGCTCTGCAGAGTGAGGCTGGCCAGGATTAGCAGCACTTCAACCCTAAATGGCTGGTTACGAATCTCTCCCAGAGGTGTTGCACGCACAGGCAGCTCAGCGTCAGGAGGAGGCAGCAGCAACATCCAGACAGGTCCTATTTTGTGTCACCCTTGACACACATCACAGGGTACAGGGGGATGACAGGATGGGAAGGAGGAGAAAAAAATACAGGAAGAGGGAAGAGCCAGAGATGAAATAAACACAGATGTAAGACGAAAACACAAAATGAAATGGGGAGAAAACGCATGTCACAAAAGAAAAGGAAGAGCAATAACAAGGGAATGAGAATAAGGACTGGGATAGAGGACTATGTGGAAAGGAGGGGAGACGGGCAAAAGTGAGTAAGCCTTGAGAAGAGGACAGGAAGGAGTTGCAGAACTAAACATCAAATGATCTGAGGCATCGGTGTAGATGCTAGACCAGCCAGATCCTCCCAGACTTTGGCAGCAGGCACGTTAAATGGAACTCTTATTACAGTTCTCAGCTGAGATTTATAAAAGGTCTGTGAAATCATTAATTAGTGCAGTGTGTGGCACAAAACAGGATGATGGAGAGGTGGGGGAGAGGAGTCAGTGTAGAGACAAGTGGGCGGTTGGCATCTGGAGAAGCAGCCAGGCTTGTGTGAGACTTTGGATTAAGGAACTTTCCCTAGCAGAAACGTGGCCACGAAGAATTAAACACTCTCTCCCCTCCTTCGACTCATATACCACTTAAAGTAATCACTTTATCTAAAATTACAACCCCACATTGGTCATACTTCCTATTTTTGTCTCCTTCGCCATTATTATCTAATATATTATAATTTAATCTCTAATTTGTTTAAAACATAAGCTTCAGGAAAGCAAAGACTTTGGTCTTTTTTGTTTACTTCTATAGTTTCAGTGCTTACAACAGTTCCTTGAACTGGACCTATTAAATGGAAGAATAAATCTATCTCTAGACCAAACCTATTTAATTCTTAGCTGCCTGAGAGGATGTAGGGGAGAACATTTCATATAACTCAAACCAGAAAAGAATGCAAATCCACTTCTCAGGGAATCATCACTGTTATGAGCTACAGAGAGCCTCAAAATCCTCAACTCACAGATGAGGAAACTCGGGGCCACAGCCTTTCTTAAAGAATGAATCTTCGTACCCCTGCCCTAAATTCACAATGTGCTGATGCACCAAGACCCAGTGTGATGGCATTTGGAAAAGTGGACTTTGGGAGGTGACCAGATTAGGTTAGGTATGAGGTGGGCACCCTCATGACTGGATTAGTGCCCTAGAGGTGTCACCAGAGAGCCTGCTGTATCTCTTCACAGGCACACGCTGGGGAAAGGTTGCTGAACATGAGAAGGTGGCATCTGCAAGCCAGGAAGAGGGTCCCCAACAGAACCCAACCATGCTCACACACAGTCTGAATTCCAGCCTCCAGAACTGTAAAAAATAAGTGTCTGATGTTTAGGTCATCCAGTCCGTAGCGTTCTTTTATAGGAGTCCAAGGTGACTAGGACAGCCTGTAAGGTCCCCTAGTGGCGGAGTGAGAAGCCGGGCCTGGAGTGTGCTTATCTGCCAGTGAAGGCTGTCAGTGATTCCAGAAGTAACAACCTAGTCGGAAAATGGGTTGAGTGTCTCTATCTCACTCTATTCAGCTTGAGTTTCCCACACTCTGTTGGGAGCCTCATGCCTCACCTTTGAGAGGGATAAAAGGGGAGCTACTCCCCTAAGTCGTGCTTTAACCATCACAAAGAAAACCAAGCATGGCTTTGTTTTCCCAGGCCTTCCCTCCTACCTATTGTTGAGCCATACGGTTGCACTGTAGGACTCAGACAGTGATCAAGTCTGCAGGAAGTGGAAGTCAGATTACATGGTACGTTATCTGTACATAATTAAGATTGAACTTGAATAAATTCTAGTTTAGTACTAACACTCCTGCACACCTTTGAAAATTCAAATGTGCCTGTTTCTAACCTTAAAATCATGACTTTCAGGTGATTGCCTTCATCTCTGTGAAATGTCTGTTTATCAAATACAAAAAGATTTATACTTAATATGTCTCCCAAATGGCTCAGAGATTTTTGTATTTATCACCAAATTTACCTTTACTAATAGTTAACAACTATTTATTGGTACAAAGAAATGCTTTGGACATCTGGAACATAACTTAAGGTACAAACATGTCCTTGGGAAATGCAGTCTTGAAAAGTTAAGAAATGGGCAAAACCACCTCAATGTGCAGTGTACAGATGAAAGAAATCAAACTCAATTCCACGCAGCGTCAAGTGCACACAGAATGTACTGAATAAGTCACCAGGATCATCAAGATGAACTATACTAAGGTTAGTGGTATTCAGCCAACCCCTTACATGGTTCCCAGGATGAACACCTTTCTTTTATTTCTTCTAGTTTCTAAACTTGTGTCTGAACCATGATTTGACCTAAAAACAGTACACCTTCATCAACACAGATTCATAAGCTCATCTAAGCTAGCTGTTGAAAACTTCTGCAGAGGGTGAAGCCAGTTACCTGGCTGGAATATCTGAAATACATTAGGCTATCCAGGACTTATCATAGCTCTCAGCCATTTCAATAAATCATAACCCCCCATATTCAATGTGCAGTAGTTGGATCTCAATTGGAACCTCTCTTGTCTTCTCTCAACAGGAACTTGCTGCCTAGAACACCTATAAATTCAATCTTGTACTCTTCCCTCAAGAACAAAGGAAAAGGGCCGGGGATTTAGCTCAGTGGTTCCGGTGCCTGCCTCGCAAGCGCAAGGTCCCAAGTTCGATACTCAGTACGGAAAAAAAAGAGCAAGGGAAAACCAACAGCTAACTGAAACAGCTCAACGGGAAAGCCTGACTGTCTTGCTTCTAAGATCAGCAAGATAAGAATGTGCATTCTTGTCACTTCTATTCAACACTGAACTGGGGAGTTCTAGTCAGGATAATTAGGCAAGGAAAATAAAAGGCATCCAAATTGAAAAGGAGGAGGAAAAGTCTCTTCTTACAGATGATATGATCTTGTTCACAGAAGATATTAAAGAATTCACACAAAACTATTAAAAGGTTTTTAATTTACCTGATTGCAGGGTACAAAATCACCACATGAAAATGTACTTTTATATACTAGCAATGAACAATACAAAAGTAAAATTAAGAAAACAGTCCTTTTTTTTTTTTTTGGTACCAGAGATCGAACTTGGGACCTTGTGCTTGTGAGGCAGGCGGCGAAACCACTAAGCTAAATCCCTGGCCCAACAGTCCTATTTTTAAAAGCAATCGCTTCTCAGCCTTTTGGCTAAGATCAAGTGTATTTTTAAAAGCAGCAAAAAGGAATAAAATACCTAGGAGTGAATTTAACAAAAATGTGAAGACCTGTGTACTGAAAATTACAAAACAGCATTTGAAAGAAATTAAATGGAAAGATATTCATGTTCATGGGGTGGAAGACAGATCATTAAGGTGGCAAAACTCTGTAAATTGATTCATAAATCCAGTGAAACCCCTATTAAAATTCCAGGTTTTCCCCCCCAGAGATTGACTGATAAGTTTACCCTAAAATTCATATGAAAATGAATAGCTAAAACAATCTTGAAAAAGAACAGAGTTGGAAGATTCATACTTCCTGATTTCAAAATCTACTACAGACACACACACGCACGCACACACACACACACACACACACTCACACAAAAGAAAAAGAAAAATGTACACTACACAGAGGGTAAACAACTCAGAATGGGACAGGTATAAGGACACAGAACCCAGAAATACACCTCACATCCAGAGTCAATTGTTTCTGCAAGGGTGACAGGACAATTCAAAGGAGAAAGGTCAGTCTTTTCAATAAATAGTGCCAGAAGCTGGGCATGGTAGTGTACACACCTGTACTCCCAGCACTCAGGAGGCTGAGACAGAAGGATCACTGCAAGTTCAAGGCCAGCTTGAACTGCACAGTTAGACTGCCTCAAAAACACTAAAATAAATAGTGCCAGGACAGACAGACATCCATATACAAAAGAATAAAACTGGACCTCTGCCTTATATCATACACAAAAATTAACTCACAATGGCCCACTGGCCTAAATAAGTACTAAACCATGAAACTCTTAGAGGAAAAGACAGGCATAAATCTGTGCTCTCGGGTCAGGCAATGGTTTCCTATATAGGACATCAAAAGCACAAGTAACCAAAAAAACCCTGAACTCCATAAGAATTAAAAACTTTTGTGCTTCAAAAGATACCATCAAGAAATTAGAAAGGCAACCCATAAAATGGAGAAAATATTTACAAATCATGTATCTGATATAGAACTTATAGCCAGACTATATAAAGAACTTATAAATTGACAAAAAACATAACTAACAATATCATACTGAATGGGAAAAAACCCTAAAAATATTTTCTCTAAAATCAGGAATGAGACAAGGATATTCACATTCACCACTCCTATTCAATATAGCACTTGAACTTTTGTCCAATTGCAATTAGACAAAAGAAAGAGATACAAACAAGAAAGGAAGAAGCTGAACTAGCCCTAGACAATCTGATCCTATATAGTACTTAGAGGACTTCACCAATGACTTATAGATCTGATAAAGTCAGCAGAGGAGCAGGATACAAAATCAACATTAAAAATAAAACACAGCTTTTCTATATACCAATCATGAACTAGCTGAGAAAGAAATCAGGAAAAACATTCCATTCACAATAGTTTTTTAAAAATACCTAGGAAGGGCCAGGGATTTAGCTCATTGCCTGCCTTGCAAGCATAAGGTCCCAAGTTCGATCCCTGTACCAAAAAGAAAAAAGAAAAAAAAAAAAACAACACCTAGGAAATCAACCTAACCCAGGAAGTGAAAGACCTCTACAATGAAATACACAGATTACAGAACACTGAAGAGGCTGAAAACACTAGAAGATGGAAAAACCTCCCATTTCAGAATTAATATTGTTAACACTGCCATATTACTGAAAGCAATCATAGGTTCAGTGCCCTTTTCACAGAACCAGAAAAAACAATCTTCAAATTCATATAGAAACACAAAAGACCTCAAATAGCCAAAGCAATTCTAAGCAAAAACAGAAATGCTGAAGGCATCTCAATACCTGATTTCAAATTGTACTACAAAGCCATAGGAACAGTATGGTGCTGGCACAAAAAATAGACATGTACACCCACAGAACAAGAGGGGACAAAGAAACAAACCCACAGTCACAGCCATCTTATTTGTGACAAAGGAGCCAAAATATACAATATGTTGGAAAAAGATAGCCTGTTTAACAACTGGGTATCCAGTTGTTAGCTGTTATCCAGTTCAGTTGGGAAAATTGGGTATCCTTCTGTAGAAGACTGAAACTAGATCCTTATCTTTCATGCCATACAAAAACCAACTCAAAATGGATCAAAGACCCAGGTATAAGACGTGAAACTTTAAAACCACTGGAAAAAAAAAACACATCACAGTCACAGGCAAAGGCTCCCTGAATTAAACTCCAACAGTACAGAAAATAATAGCAAGAATCAACATTTGAAGCAACACCAAACTTTTTAAAGTTTCTATTTAGCAACAGAAACAACAGAATCAAGACACAGCCTATAGTACAAGATAGGAGAGTCTTTCCAAGCCGTTCTTTAGACGGAGGACTAATATCCAAAATACATAAAGATCACAGAACAGGGCCGGGGATTTAGCTCAGTGGTTTCGCCGCCTGCTGCGCAAGCGCAAGGACCCGAGTTTGATCCCCGGTACCAAAAAAAAAAAAAAAAAAAAGATCACAGAACACCAAAAACAAAACAAAACTCCTGTGCACATAATCAATAGGCAAATGAACTGAACAGTCACTTCCTCAAAAGAAAGAAGCACAAACAGAGCTGGGCATGGTAGTGCGCGCCTGTAACACCAACACTAAAGACTGTGAGACTGAAGCAGGGAGACTGCAACTCCCACCTGAGAAAACTTAGTAAAACTTTGTCTCAAAAAAAAAAATTACATTTTTTAAAAGGTGGAAGAGCTGCAGATATAGCTCAGTAGGCGAGCCCCTGGTTCAATCCCCTAGTACTGGTGGGAAAAGGTACAAATGGCTAATAAGTATATGAAAAAATGTTCAAATTCTTTAGTCATTAAGGAAATGGATATCAAAACTGTATCTCACCTCAGTCAGAATGGCTATCATCAAGAATACAAAAAATAAATCTTGCCAAGGATGGGGGAGAGGGGGACCCTTCTACACTGTTAGTGGGAATGTAAATTACTATAGCTACTATGGAGATCGGTATAGAAGTTCCTCAAAAAACTAAACATAGCATTACCATATGACCCTCCTGAACCATACACTCACAGGCATGAGTCGGAAAGAATTAAAGCCAGTACACTATAGGGACACCTCCACAGCCATGCGTATTGTGGACAATTCACAACAACCAAGATGTGGAGCCAGCCTAGATGCCCATCAATGGATGAGGAAAATCACACAGACATACAGTGGGGTATTATTCAGCCATAAAGAACAGAATTTTATCATTTGCGGGAAAACGGACGAAACAGGAGATCATCATGTTAAGCAAAAGACGCCAGACTCTGAGAGGTATGTATCAAAAAAAAAAGATACGAAAGTGGAAGGGTTTCTATTATTAGACAAGAGAAAAGGAATGAAGGGGGAGAGGCAAGGAGCGTGTAAGGGAGTATACCAAGGAGTAGAATAACCAAAGTATGTTATCTGTATGTATGAAAACACCACACTGAAATCCAGTATTTTGTAAAATAAATATGCACTAAAATACATTTTAAAACAATTTAAAATGGCCAAATTTTTTATTTTTCATTCATGCGTGTTCGCAGTACACAATGATCACATTCATCATGGAGACATGTACAGGGACATAACACATCTTAACTTTGGGGGCCCTCTCCTCCCCTCTCCAACCTTTCTTCTCCTTCCCTTTTACAAAAGGTCTACTTCCATTTTTTCTTTCAATTCTTTTCCCTTTCTTCCCTTTCCCCTTCGCCCCAACTCTTGTTCTCCCTCCCATTTAAACAAGTTCCTCCTAATATCTATCCCCCATTTTTCTCCTTATTTATACATTGAGTGTGTCACACAAGTCAAACAACGCAGTATTTCAACTTGTATGTCTGATTTATTTCACTTAAAATTATGGTCTCGAAGCTGGGTGTGCTGGCTCATGCCTGCAATCCCAGCACTTGAGAGGCTGAGGCAGGAGGAATACTGCAAGTTTGAGGGCACCACAGGCTACATATAAGTTCAAGATCAGCCTGGACTACCCAGTGAGACCCTGTCTCACCCCCTCCCCAATTATTTATTTTTCTTTACAGTACAGCGGTACTCCATTGTATACAAATATCACATTTTCCTTATCCGCAGATCTGTTGATGGGTATATGGGTTGCTTCTAGGATTTAGCTATTATAAATAGTGCAGCTATAAACACAAGTGTGTGTGTATCACTTTGGTATGATGCCTTTTAACTCTTTTAGGAAGATATTTAGAGGGGAAGAGCTGGGTCAAATGGAACTTCTAGTTTTAGTTTTTTGAGAAATTTTCATATTGACTTCCATAGTGGTTGTACCAATTTACACTCCTACCAACAAAGGAAAAGGGTTCCTTTTTGCCTGGCAGCCTCGTCATCATTTGTTATTGGTTGATTTGATGATAGCAGCCATTCTTTCTGGAGATAAAATCTCAGTGTTGTTTTAATTTGCATTTCTCGAATGGCCAGTGATGTTGAGCACTTTTTCATGTATTTACTGGCCATTTGTACTTCCTCATCTGGAAAGTGTCTATTCACTTCAGATGCCCATTTTTGGATTGGTTCTTTAAATTTGGGAGGGGTCCTAATTTTTTGAGTTCTTTATATACTCTAGATATTAGTCCTCTATCTGAGAAACAGCTGGCAAAATTTTTTTCCCGTTCTATAGGTTGTTTCTGCACTCTGTTGTTTGTTTCTTTTGCTGTGCAGAAGCTTTTCCTTTTTTTGGTACCAGGGATCGAACTCAGGTCCTTGTGCTTGCAAGGCAGGCAGTGGAACCACTGAGCTAAATTCCTGGCCCTGAAGCTTTTTAATTTGATGTGATCCCATTTGTTGATTCTTTTGTTTTGTTTTGTTTTTGGTACCGGGGATCAAACTTGGGACTTTGTGCTTTCGAGGCAGGCAGCGGAAACACTGAGCTAAATCCCCGGCCCAGTGTTGATTCTTTGAATACTTCTTGTGCAATCAGGGTTTTGTTCATCAAGTCTTTGCCTACACCTGTCTTTAAGAGTTTTACCTATTTTGTCTTTCAGCAGATTAAGTGTTTCTGTTTTAATATTTAATCTTTGATCCATTTTGATTTTAGTTTAGTGCATGGTGACAGACATGGGTTCAGGCTCAATTTTTGGCACTTGGAAAGCCAGTTTCCCCAACACCAAAAAGTGGGCAAATTTTTATATACACACTTTGACAAAGAAAATGTACAAGGATTTATAAGTATCTGAAAAGATATTGTTAGTCATTAGGAAATGCAAATCAAGACAGTAAAATACCACCTTGCATCCACTTGGATAGCTAAACAACCTGCCTTGCAAGCACAAGGTCCCAAGTTTGATCCCCAGTACAAAAAAAAAAAAGAAAGAAAGCTAAAACAAAAATACATAATGTAAAATAACAAATGTCATGGATGCTGTGGAGAAACTGGAACATTCATACATCACTAGTGAGAATGTAAACTAGTGTGGCCACTCTGGAAAACAGGCAGTTCTTTAAAATGTTAAATACAGCACAAGGACCCAAGTTCAATCCCCGGTACCAACAAAAAAAAAAAGTTAAATACAGAGATACTATATGGACCAGCAATTCCACTCCTGGGTATACACCCACGTGAACTGAAAACCAATCACAACTTGTACGTGAATATTCACACCAGCCAAAAAGTAGAGACAACCCAAATGTTTTATCCATTGATGAACAGATAAAACAAAAGCTATATCCCTACAATGACACATTAACTGGCAATAGAAAAGAACAACGTAACGAAACACACTGCATCTAGATGAACCTTTAAAACATAATGCTGAATAAAGGCAGTCAGTCACAAAGACTTTACTGTATGATTCCATGTATGTGAAATGCTTAGAATAGGCAAATTCACAGGGACAAAGATTTGTAGCTGGCTGGGGCTGGGGCTGGGGGAGCAGGAAAGGGAAAGAGCAAAGTTTCTCTTTGGGGTACTGAAAACTAGGTAACTAGTACCTAGTTTCTGTGAACTAGGTAGTGGTAATGGCACAACATGACTATACCAAAACTCACTTTCTGTACAATTTAAATGGCTAATTTTATCATACGTGAAACATATTGTCAATAAAGGTTTTAGGGAAAAAGCAGAAAGAGCCACATCAGATTCTCCTTTCCTGTCCGGTGCAGTCGCAGCAGGTCTTTAGATGAGGGCTCTCTGAGTTCGGTGGCTGACAGGTCAGTGATGTGGAAGGGGTACAATGCTCCTGGGTGCTCCTCAACCTTTGCTCTGCTATCTAGCCCTGAATGCCTATGAAAACGGACCACTTGCCTGGACTGCTGGCCGGGGCTGCTCTACCCCACAGAAACCTAGCTTGTTTGCAAGGTGGGATTCCGTTTCCCTCTCATCACCTGGACTTGCACCTCTCTCTAACTCCTCCCTCCCATTCTATCCCACATTCCACAACAGCTTTCTCCAGTCGGTGGGTTTAGTTCAAAATCCAAATGTTACAATACAAATATTTGTATTTCTCTATCCTGCTCTAAGTGCCACAGCCATGCCTCTTGTGCCTGCTTCTTGTGTGCATGGTGAATTCCTGCTCACTGCTCAAGCTTCTGATCAAGCACTAGTACCCTGGTGAAGACTCCCCTGCCTCCTTCCCACCATGGCCACTTCTTGGTCCTCTTGTAGACCTGGTTTTCTTTGTGCTCTTCCTACCTCTATTACAGAACCTCTCATTCTGTATATAGCAGGTCTGTTTATGGGTCTCTCTCACACCCCTCCTTGAATTCCTTAAGCATGTCTTTTCCTCTCTCAATTCTGATGATTTGTATCTCTACTCCACCCCTGCTACTCAGGTGCAGATCTACACTTTGGGTCCTGGGATTGCTCAGAATACTTCCACCTTCAAAAACGGACCAATTTCCCTCCCTCATACATGCCTTCTCACTAAATTTGCTACTTCTGGTGACCTCATCAGATCATTCTTTTATTTCCTCCCAGACATCAGCCCTTTCTTGGCTTTTCTTCCTTCCAGCCTGGATTCCACAGTTGATTATCACAGTTCTTGATTCCTTTGCATGCCCAATCCTTCCTCCAACCAACTAACACTGCAGCGAAGCTCCCATTCTCAGGCACTGCTGACTTCCAGTTAGCTGCACCCAGCTAGGGAAAAAAATCACACTGCTGTGCAATGGAGCAGGCAGATCCAAGGTCTCCAGCCTTCAGGCTTGGTCAATTCTCTCTTCCATAACCTTTCTCACTACTCCAGAACTTCCTAGCTCTCCCCAACTTGATACATATAACCTGCCCTTTTTCTACTGTTAGGATTGTCTTGCCTCGTATCTCATCAAAATAACTGGAGCCCTATGCATTTTTCTGCCTCAACTTTCTATCCATTCCTACGAGCTCCTCCCCTACAATCACATTCAGCTTTTGTGGGGGGGGGGGGGTACTGGGGATTGACACACTCAGCTTTACTCCTCTAGTTCAATTAAGTTCAAATCCCACTCATGACCCTGACCCCATTATCCTCTACTGGGTTTACCTACTCAGCCCACAGATTTACCCAAATCCCTCTCAACCTGAGGAAGAATATTTCTTTGACCCGTAAGCCCCTCTAGCTATTACCAACCACTCTCACCCGGACTTCCAGAAAGAATATTCCATATTTGCCCTCCCTGTTTCTTCACTTCTTACCAAGTCCTCAACGAATGTGACCTGGCCTCTGCCTCCAGAACTCGGACGTGACTTTCCGGTAAGATCATTAGTAGCTAGTCTCTCAACTGAAAATTTCAAGGGATTTTCTATTTCAGATCTTAGCTAATTGGACCTCTCTGTACATCCACAAATACTGATTCCACTCACCTTGAGGCTTGGTCTCTTACCCTTCATTCCCTTCTTAAGACACAGTGACTACTCTCATTTCCCCTTTGTGTAACTTCCTGAGGGACATCTTGAACTATAGATACTCAGATTCAATAAATCAAAACACCACCTCCACAGAGCCTGCCTCCGCCCCTCCTGCACTCCTTCTTACCCCCAAGGTAGAGACTGGCAAACAATCTGACTCTTCCCTTTCTCTAGCCACACAGTCATTTCAACAATTAATACAGCCAATTTGATTAAAACATTGCTTTCTCATTTTTGTCTGTACTTCAGGAATTCTAAGAGACTGCATGGTACAGTGATCTAGAAAAAGGACTTAGGCCGGGGTTGTAGCTCAGTGGCACCACGCCTGCCTTGCAAGCACAAGGTCCTGAGTTCAATCCCAGTACCAAAACAAAGAAAAGAAAAGAAAAGAAAAAGGACTCTGAGGCCAGACCACCCAGATATGAATTCCAGTTCTACCACCTACCAGCTATGTGACCTTGGGTAAGACACTTAAATTAACTACGTCTCATAACCCTAGGCTGTAAAATGAGACCGATAGTAGTACCTCACAGGGTTGTTATGAGGATTAAGGGATTAATTATGTGTATAGTGCTTAGAACACTGCCTGGGTCATTAGCATTATATAAATATTAAACAAGTAACACGGCTGAGTTCTGTAACTGCACCTGTAACTCACAGTGCGTACTTTCCTCCTTTGCACTGTGGTTATTTCATGGTCCATGAGCTCCTCGAGGCAGGGACTGTCTCCTTCACCTCTGTAGCCTGAAGAGCACGCCATACCTGCACTCTAGGTACCTGCGATGCGGAGTGCATGTCTGCGACTGCATGCAGCATGAGCCTGTGCAAGTTAGTCTCAGCCTACAGAGGAAGGAGCAGGGGGTGGAGACCAGTGCTGGACTCTGAGGGCCTGCCTGCTGGGACTGTTTCCATGGGGGGCTGGACACTCCTCCAGACACTCCTCCACTCAGTCAGAAGCACTTCCTACCGCAGGCCCGCAGCTTTGCTACACTGGGCCCTGCTCTCAGGGATTCTCAGCGAGAGAGGGAGCAGGGTGTGTGGTAGGGTGATGAGTAGTAGGGTCTTAGAAACAAAGTGGAGGGCCGGGGATTTAGCTCAGTGGTTTTGCCGCCTGCTGCACAAGCTCAAGGACCCGAGTTCGATCTCTGGTACCAAAAAAAAAAAAAAAAAGAAACAAAGTGGAGTGTGGTTATCTCTGAGTGTTCAGTCATTAAACAAAAGAAAAACAGTAAATATGCTTGCCATCCACAAATGAGACCCAGTGCCCCCAGGTCTGAAGGAGATAAGGCAGCAGAGCACCTATTTCAGGCCTGGCAAGCATTAAACAATCAATCAAAGGTGGCTACTTTTACTATTACTGTTTTAAAAGCTATTTCTCTCTGACAGCAAGATTCCTCACCTCTAAAATGAAGTGTGCTGGTCTACACTGCTATTTCCTAAATTATATAATTTTATAAACCAATAAAATCCTAAATTCTCTACAAAAAATATTTTTTTAAAGACCTACTATAATTTGCTCTCTGGTGGCCTGAAGTTTCCTTATCTGTAAAATGGGACTGATCTCATTATCTGGAGGAACCCAAGGCATGACACTAGCTAAAGAGAAATTACACCAACACACGTTCATGACTATCTGGCACTTCCCACTCACCAGATTCGGGAAATACGATGGGGGTACGAAATCTAATGCATGTTTCCCCCCAAAATGTATATGGGGGAGAAATGTGAGGACCTCATGGACTGCTATGAAAAACCAAAAAAAGAATACATGCTAAAGTGGATTCTAAAATCCAAACAAAACACTGAAGAAATGGGGCCATGACTCAGCTCACAAGGTCTTAATGTCAACTACTCAGCTCCCACTGCTCCTGGCCTCCGGTCAGAGATTTAAAGACAGGCGCAAAGGAGGGAGGAAAAGATGTGTTCTGTTCAGACTCTCCACAATAATAAAGTAAACAGGGATAAGCTGGATGGGGAAGGTGTAGAACTGCTCTGCATTTAGTACCTCAGTCACAACAGTCACCTACCAACAACCTCCATGCATTTCTTTGTCAACCGTGTCCTTCCAGGACTACAGGGCCATGCAGAGACCAGCTCCTCCCCAATTCCGAGCAGGCCTCCAGGTCCCCAGAGCATGCTGGGTCACAGCTATGCAGCACCTGCACTCACCTGTGAGGTTCTGATGACCGTACTTGTTCACTCTGTCTTCCAGTAGCCACAAGTAGCGTCTGACACACAGCAGAAACTAAACATTCACTGAATGAATAAAGGAATGGATGGAAAGACACAGTAGTCTCCTTTGTTTTTATTTTTAAAGAATTTCTAGTGAGAATCCAACATCTGCCCCACAAGGCTAGCAAAAAGTTCTAAAATCCTGATTTTTCTGCCAAACTCATATAAAACATATAGATTGGAAATGAAGAGATAAAACTGTCCTTACTTGTAAATAAAATGATTTAGACTCAGACAAGCTGATTCTAGAATTAACAAAAAAAATTACAAAACAGATTAGCAAGGCTTCAGGAGTCAAGGTCAATATATAAAAATCAATGTGATATATATGTTATCAACAAAAATAACTGAAAATCTAATTATTTATTTACTTGGCAGCACTGGTGATGAGCTCAGGGCTCACACATGGCAGGCAAGTACTCTGGCACTGAACTACATACCCAATCCTTTTCAAAAATTTTTATTTTTTGCCAGGCGAGGTGGCACATGCCTGTAATCCCAGCCCTTGGAAAGCTGAGGCAGGACTTCTGTGAGTGAACTACATAGCAAGACCCTCTCTCAAAATAAAAACCAAAACAAAAAAAATGTTTTTAGTTTGAAACAGTGCCTCATTAAGCTGCCTAGGCTGGTCCTAAACTTCTGATCCTCCTGCCTCAGGCTCCCAAATAGCTGATATTACAGGCTGGCATCACTATACCCGGCCCAGAAGCCTTTTTTGTAGAAACTGACAAGATGATTCTAAAATTTATATGGAAACCAAAGAGACCTAGAATAAGCAAAATATTGCTGAAAACAAGAACACTGGAAGATTTGCATCATCTGACTTCAAAATATGCATTATCTGTGTTATACAGCTACAAGAATCAAAAAGTGTGCTACTGACTGACACGGAGCAGCAGAACAGAGTAGAGTCCACATACACGAGCAACTGAAGCTCATACAGGAGCCAATATAATTCCATCAGGAAAGGACACTCTTTTCAACAAATGGTGCTAGAACTGGACATCCCATGCAAAAAAGAACAACATCTGCCAACTCCTCAATCCTTATTTCATACACTAACAAGTAGTAACTAAAAATGAGTTACAGTTAAGAACTGGATCCATAAACTCTCTAAAAGAAAGCAAAAGTGAAAATCTCAGTGACCATAAAGAAAAAAATTGGTATGTCAGACTTCATCAAAATTAAGAACTTGCTCTTCAAAAGATATTGCATTTTGGGCTGGGGATTTAGCTCAGTGGTTCCGGTGCCTGCCTCACAGTGCAAGGTCCCAAGTTCGATCCCCGGTACCAAAAAAAAAAAAAAGATACTGCATTTTATTGTGTGCAAATTTAAAATAAGTTTTGGGTTTTTTTGGGTACCGGAGATCGAACTCGGGTCCTTGCCCTTGCACAGCAGGCGGTGAAACCACTGAGCTAAATCCCCGGCCCCTAAATAAGTTTTAAGAGACATTATTATCAAAAAAATGAAAAGGCAGGGCCGAGGATTTAGCTCAGTGGTTCTGCCGCCTGCCTTGCAAGCTCAAGGTCCCAAGTTCGATCCCCGGTACCAAAACAAGAAAAAAAGAAAAAGAAAAGGCAAGCCATAGACTAGAAGAAAATAGTAGCAGAAGTATATCTGACAGAGAAACTGCATCTAGAATACACAAAGAAGACTTACAACTCAGTAACTAGATAATATATTCAATTAAAAATGTACAAAAGATCTGAACATGTCATCAAAAAAGGTTATACACATGGCAAACAGGCACATAAAAGTATTTCACATCATTATTCACCAGGGAAATGCAAAGCAGAACCCCAGCAAGAACACACACACTCACATGGTTAAAACGAAAGACTGACCATAGCAAACAATAACTATTATTTGCATAGACTGCCAGTGTAGATGTAAAATGATGAATCACTTTGGAAAACAATTTGGCTTTTCTTTTGGAAACAGGGTCTTACTATGTAAGTCCTACCTGGCCTTAAACTCACTATGTAGCTCAGGCTGGCCTCAAACTTGCAGTGATCCTCCTGCCCCAGCCTCCTGAGTGCTAGGATTACAGGCATGCTCTACTATGCCCATTTAATTTGGCATTTCTTTTAACACTACACATTCAATGATCATATGACCCAATCATTCTCCTAGGATCTAAACAAGCCAAAAGAAAATATATACCTGCCCAAAAACTTGTACATGAATGCTCATAACAGCTTTATGTATAGTATCCAAATATTCATCACAGATGGGCCAGGGATTTAGCTCAGTGGTTTTGCTGCCTGCTGCGCAAGCGCAAGGACCAGAGTTTGATCCCCAATACAAAGAAAAAAAAACCACTAATATTCATCACAGGTGAATGAATGGTAAGCATATCATCCATAAAACAGAATACTACTCACCAATGAAAACAAACATTACTGATATACACAATATGGATTAACTGCAAAATAACTGGGAAATAAAAGAAGACAAAAAAAAAAAGAGTATAGATTGTATGATTATATTTACATTAACTTACAGAAAATGTGAAAGGAGATAACAAATTACCTGGGGACTGGGAAGAAAAAGAGAGATGGAATCCAAAGGGGCACAAGGAAACTTTTGGGAGTCTGGGTTCTTTACCTTGTTTGTGGGAACAGTGTCATAGATGCACGCATGACTTAAAACCATCAAGCTATATAATGTGTGTATTGTATATATACTAAATGTACCTTAATAGTGCTATTAAAAGAAAAAAAGGCATTGAGGACAAAAGAGTATCCTGGGCCCACACCAGAAGTTAAAAACTCCCCTCCACAATTAGGGAGACACAGGCACACGCACTTTTTACTGGCAGTACATGCCTGCTGTTTCCTGTCCAAGCCAGAGTGCTGCTGGATCATAAAATGGGGCTTTTGAATTTAAAATGGGGTAAAAAAGCACATTATGTTCACATACACTTGCCTTTTATCTGTTTGTACAGACAGTGATTAATCAACTAATGCACAAATTCCAAACACACCTATTAATGGAGAGCCAACACAAAAACAGTTAATAAAACAGCATGTTCATTTGCCTTTGTAATAAAATATGTGACTTTGTTTTGCAGACATTCTCTTGGGGATGTGACTAACATTAAAATAAACTTTTTTTTAAAGTACTAGGCAAGGATAAATTACAGTGCTGTTCTTTCTTTCATTTGGTGGTACTGGTTTATTTTTTTGAGACAGGGTCTCACTACCTAGTCCAGGCTTGCCTGAAACTCACTATGTAGCCAGATAGCCTTGAACTCAGCAGAAATCTTCCTGTCTCAGCTTCCACAGTACTGGGATTACAGGCATGCACCACTACGCCCAGCCTGGTACTGGGGTTTTGACTCAGAGCCTTTTTATGTTTTATTTTGAGACAAGCTCTTACTAAATCATTAAGCTACCTATTGGACTTGAACCTGTGATCTTACTGCCTCTCTGCCTCTCACAAGCAGAAACTGGATTACAGGCCTGCACTACCAAGCGTGGCCTCAACGTGGATCCTGATAAAGCAATTGTGTTACACGTAGACAGGGAGAATTCATATACATGAATTAAAGTCATATGCCTGTCCCCATATGTTCTCCCTTACTCCTCCCAGCTGCCCCAAGGAGCTTCTCTGGGTCTCCAAATGCTTGTATTACAACATGAAGTATCTAACAGCCTGCCTGAGCACTCATCAGAAGAGATGGGAAAGGAGAAAGATTCCATGCTAAGACTTTGGTTCAGCAATTATACCTCTGACAAGTCAGCTGCTGTGTAGGAAAGAGGGAAAGAGAATGTATGATATGGACATCTGTGTAACCATCCGGGTGTCCCAGCTGAAGGCAGCTCGAGAGAACAGCAGCTTCCAGGGGAGATGACGCAACTACACTTACGCTTAGATCCTCTCAGGCCACCTCTACAGAGACGCAGCCTTCCACATCCTAAAGCTTTTATCAAGCATTTACTCGGGGGCTAAACGAAAGCAGAATCACACACATGTCCTAGTCCTGTAATGCTAATTATTCAAAAAAAGACCACCTGCCTTGCAAGTGCAAGGACCTGAGTTCGATCCCTGGTACCGGAAAAAAAAAAAAAGAGAGAGACAATGACAAGGACACAGAATAAGCAAACACCAGGGGTGTAAATTTCATGATCATCCCAAATGCGCCAGCTTTAACTCCTAATTGTGTGGTGCTGTGATGAGGACACCAGCAAGGCTGTCCTCTGGGAGCTTTCAATGTAAGAGACGATGACAGTGTTTTAAAAATGGAAATAGCCAAATAAGTGAACTCAGCTGTGGGCCACCTGTGTTGCATAAATGCAAACTGAAGCCCTGGAAAGAAGACTGAACCCAAATGTCTTCCCCTTCCAGGCTTGACACTATGTAGCCAGAGGCAGTGGCCTAATTTATACCTGGACCAGAATCTCAGGATTGTTGTAAGGATCAAGTTAGACTGTACATGCAAAGCACACCATCAGAAAAGTAAAACAGGACAGGCACAGTGGGGCATCCCTGTAATCCCAGCACTTGGGAGGCTGAGGCAAGAGGATTGCCATGAGTTCAAGGGCATCCTGGGCTACATAGTGAGTTCAAGGCCACCATGGAACACATAGCAAGCCCATCTCAAAAAACCAAAAAGTAAAACAACAATCCACAAAAATAAGAGAAATTAATGGTCAATCTTATATCTGATAAAGGTGTAGCATCCAGAGTCTATACAGACCTCTTAAAACACAATAGTAAAAGGAAATGTAACCCAGATAAAAAAGCTATTTTGCAAAAGATATATTAATGGTGATGTGGGCACAGTAGCACAAACTTGTAATCCCAGCACTCTACAGGCGGATGTTGATGCAGAAGGACTGTGAGTTCAAGGTCAGCCTAACCTACATGGCAAGATCCTATCTCAAAAAGAAAAAAGAAATGTAAATCATACAAATGGACAATAAGCACATGAAAAGATGTTTAGTATCATTAAGAAAATGAAAATCAAAACCATAAAGAGATACTATTATATACTCATGAGGATATCTATAATAAAAATGACAGATAGCAAGTGTTGGAGAGCATGGGGAGAAATTACAGAACTACCATGTGATCCAGCAATTCCCCCCCCAAGATACATATCCAAGAAAAATAAAAACAATGTCCACACAAAACTTTTACACAAACATTCACAGCAGTATTACTCATAACAGCCAAAAATTGGAAACACCCCAGATATCTATCAACTCATGAATTGAATAAACATAGTTGGTATATCTATACAATAAAATATTAACTGACAACAAAAAGAACAAAGTATGCTAAACACAAGAACTTGTATCATCCTAAGTGAAAGAAGCTAGACACAAAAAGCCACATATTGTACGATTCCATTTCTATGAAATGTCCAAAATAGGCAAATCCACAGAGACAGGAAATAGATGCATGGTTGCCTGGGCCTGTACAGAGAGAGGACTAGGAAGTGATTGCTAATGGCCCAAAGCTGCTTTGGGGAGTGATGACAATGTTTGGAATTAGATAGTAATGAACACACAATCCTAAGGGTATATTTCATAGTATGTGAATTATATCTCAATAAAGCTGTTTAAAAAATATATTTAAAAACACCCAAACTATAAAATTGTAAAATGCTGCAAAACACAAAATAAATGGTGGTGGACTTGTGAAATGGCGTGGCACGGAGCTTTCCTACACCAGGCCCTTGTGGCACGCCGTTTCTGTTTTGGAGACAGCTGACCATGGACTGAAACCCCGAGCCATAATACGGTAAACTTCTCCTTTAAGTCGCGGTGTTGGGTATTTGGCCCTAGCATCAGGAAGGTAACTAATACAAGTCCTCACACCAGGGAAAACTTTGAAAAACTGTGTCAGCTGCATCATTCCTCTGGCATCTTGTGTGACTGCTATTTCATATTTTTTGGACACGTATCTTGGGCTAAGCACATGCTTATAAATATTAAACTCCCACAACCTCTAGCTGGCCAATCAACTTGAGAACATTCTTATCAAAACCAATTAATTGTCAAATAAGACTTGAAAGTAAAATCAGAAAGAAGAGGAGTTCCTTTTCTCTTCCAAATTGATGGGGTATCCAGTAAGCACTCTGGGTGTGGGCTGAGAGCCTTTACCCTTCTAGTACAGCACTATGCTGCTTACAGGTTTTGGGGTTTGCTGCTTCCCAGTTCGCCTTCGGGTACTGGAAAGGCAAGGAACGCTCACTTCAGTTATCTTTCCCAAGACATGCAGAAGAGCAAGGAGCACCCAATTCAGGGTGAGAGGGAGACGATGGCTGTGGAAATGAGCCACTGTGTAAGTCTGGGCCAGAGGGTTAAAAGGACCTTTGATTCCACTAGGACTCATGTTTCCAGCTAGTTTTCTCCTCCGTTCTCCCTCAGCACCCTACCCCCACATCATCCTAAATCTCCAGGTTCCTAGCCTCAGAGCTAGTAATCTTTCCGTCCTAGCCAATTTATGTTCTAATCTTGTAGCTTTTATATAAAAGGCTGCTCAGGGCTAGGGATTTAGCTCAGTGGTTCCACTGCTTGTCTCAAAAGCTCAAGGTCCCAAGTTCAATCCCCGGTACCAAAAAAAAAAAAAAAGGTGGCCACAAAGGTGAGGAGCTCTGCTGTTCGCTGCTACCAGGGAGGGAAGGCACTCCAACGTGGGAGGAAAGGTGGAGCGGAGAGGTTGTGTCGGCACAGGGCGAGGAGGAGCTGCCACAGTGTCCTAGGGGAGTCCAGGCACAGGAAGGTGAGGAGGAAGGGAAACTAAGTTACCTGGAGAGACCTGCCTCCCTCAGCATCACAAGTGTGATGAGAATAAAGTGCAACAGATGGAGAGGGCTTTGAAGGACAAAAGCAGTGTATAATGCTCAGAATTGCAAGCGTTTTTAGAGCAAGTGGATTCTTATCCTTTGCCTGGTATACCCTGGTCCTTGCAACAGAACCTAAAGGAACTCAGAAAGTGATCACCAGGAGAGAAAATGAAAGGAGCAGACTGTGAGGAGCCTGATGACACATGTATCACAAGTATCGATCTGAAAGTAGTAGCAGATCTCCAGGGGAGCAGAAGCTGGGAGAACATCAGTTTTGCATCTGTCAGTGCTCTTCTCAAAAACGAAGAGGTGGTGCACACCTGTAATCCCAGCACTCAGGAGGCTGAGGCAGGAGAATCACAGCGAGTTCTAGGCCAACCTGGGCTACCTAGTGAGTTCCAGACTAGCCTGAACTACATAGTGAGATGCTCTTGTACCACACACATACACATACACACACACCCGCCGCCAAAAATAATCAAATGAAGAAACGAGAATTGAAAGCTACCACTTTGGGAGGTTCTCTTCTCTAGCTACCTTCCCATCCTCTTGCTCATTTTGTGCTTTTTTATCCTACCAAGCACTATTTCTCAGACCCTTCACACGCACACACACACACACACACACACAGACACACACACACACACAGAGTTGCCTTTAGTAAGAGTGTACTTTTCCAAAGTAACCGAGCTCACAGGGCTCCTAAGCAACGCAATCTCTGATGAACATAATCAAAGCAGGCAAAGCGGGACCATGGGAGGAAGGAGCTCCGAGGTCCACACCACCAAAAGGACGAGTACAGAGGAGCAAGGCCACAACTGTGCCAGACGGCGACCTCATCTGGGCTCAGTTCCTTCAGCTGAGGCTAGAAGGCAGAATGCGACTTCTGAGGTAAGTACTATGGGGCACTTCGGATTGCTGGCTGATAGGAGTGCTGGAGCAGGGGCCACAGAAGATCCCTCCTCAAAGAAGGACTCAGTCAGAGCACAGAGCTTACTACCATTTGGCTTCCAGACGCAATTCCTATGACCCCAGTTTCCTCACCTATAAGGATAGCATCTGCACAGCTATGTACCAGCATGGCCGCTACGGCACTTCCCATGATCAGCAAAGCGGTGGGCAGATGGTTATTGTGGGTCTCTCCCTACCTGCCCTGCTAGCAGCTTTTACGGCTGGGTGTAGTATCACCAGGACAGCAAAGGTATGTGGTGGTTGGGCTTCTCCACAGTGCAGGAATGGACTAGGGTTAGGGGTTCAGTCAGCCTGAAAAACCCCAAGAACTTTTAATCAAAGAGAACCAGTCAACACTTGAACACTAGCCGATCAGTTATTGGAAAAGCCCTGACTGGAGGTTTCAGTGAAGGATTTCACACAGCCCAGCAGCACATACCTTGGGAGTATTTACAGAGGAGAGGCCCCCACCCCCATCAGCAGTCATAAGCAATCCACAGGGATCTCTACAGGACAAATGAGAAAGCTTGAGTCATCCAACAGGAACCACAGTAACTTTCCCATTCTGGTCGCCCTGCACCACGAAGTGGAGGCTCTATGCCCTCTCTGGTCCCTGGCCACTGCTGTAACTCCCGTAACTTAACAGACTGCTTGTCACCTCTGCCAGGGTCCTGGGAAACTGGGAGCTCACAGCCACCACATAAGAATCCAGCTGCTCTAAGCCACCATGCAGAAAAGTAATCTGGAGATCCTAGAGAAAGAGGGGCAGAGAAAGGGAGAGAGAAAAGGAGATGCCTGAAGATGCCAGGTATTTCAAGCCCCCGAATCTTGGCTCCTCTCTGCACAGGTATCACAGTGAGGTAGCACTGGAGCCGGCCCTGTTCCTACAGACTGCAACTGCAGGGCAGACCTCCTTCGAAAGCAAGTCTCGCACTGTATTTAGCACCACCTGCCAATGGCCAGGCACAAAGGCTCCAAGATGAGGACAGGTAAACTGGATGGGGAACTGACTGGTTCAACTGGAGACCACAAGGTAAGGTTACCACAGTAATAGCCGGCAGTGCCGAATTCTTAACTATGTCGGCTATTTTGCTAAGTATTTTGTGTGCATTATTTCAACTCATTTTTAGAAGAACCCTATGAAAGAAATGGTATTTGTCTCATCCTCTAAAGGTGGAAACAGGCTTAGAAGGTTTGAATAATAAGAAAGCTAGGACAATCTGACACAAAGTGATACGTCTAACATCCAAACTACTAAAATGTGGTGAGGAGTACAAGCTAAAAAGAGTGAGCACAGATGAAATAACATTAGAGTCAGATGGGTCTCAGAGATCAAATCCAACTTTCCCACTTTATGATCAGTGAAATGGAGGCCAACAAAGATTAAATGACTTAGCTAAAATCTGTACCCATTCCTCAACAATAGAAACACAAATAAATCAGAGAAAAATAAGGAAAAGATGTGAACAGACATTTTTCCAAAGAAGATATGCGAACAGCTGATAAACACATAGAAAGATAAACATTTTTAGTTACTAAGGAACTGCAAATTAAACACAATGAGATACCACTGCACATTCACTAGGATGGCTATTATCCAAAAGAAACAGAGGCTGGGTGCTACTCAGGAGCCTGAGGCAGGAGGACCACCTGAACACAGCAGTTTGGTGCCAACCTGGGCAACATAGTGAGATACCAATCAAGAAGAAAAAGAGGGCCGGGGATTTAGCTCAGTGGTTCCGCTGCCTGCCTCACAAGCGCAAGGTCCCGAGTTTGATCCCAGGTACCAAAAAAAAAAAAAAGAAGAAGAAGAAGAAAAAGAAAAAGGATGGTAACAAGTATTGATGGAGCTATGGCAACCCAGACCCTTGCAGAATACTGGTGGAAATGTAAGACGATGTAATCACTTTAGAAAATTATTTGGCAATTACTCAACATAATAAAGTTTTTGCATGATCAGTTGCTCCCCTCCTACCCAAATCCCTAAAAGAAATAAAAACACCTATCTATGCAACAAACTGTACACAAATGTTCATAGTCACATTACCTATTGTACCCAAAAAGTAGAAACAACCCAAGAGCCCATCAACTGGTGAATGGATAAACAAAAGGTAGCAAATCCACATAATACTTTTTTTTTGAGACAAGGTCTTGCTGTGTACTGCAGGCTAGCTTGAACTTGCTATGTAACCTGGGCTGGCCTTGAATTCAGAATCCTCCTGTCTCAGCCTCCTGAGTACTGGGATAACAGGTGTGTGCTGCCACACTTGACTCATACAAGGGAATGTTCTTCAACCATAGAAAAGTACTGACACATGCCACAACATGGGTGGAACTTAAAAATAAGCTAAGTAAAGGAAGTCAGACACAATAAGCCTAGGCTGTTTGATTCTATTTATATGAAATATTCAGAGAAGGCAAACACATAGAGACAGAAAGTAAATCAGTGGTTTCAGGAGCTACAGAGAGAAGATAATGGGGAGTAAGTGCTAATGGGCACACGGTTTTGGGGGCATAATTAAAATCTTCTGGAATTAGTGGCAATGACTACACAACTCAGAATACACTAAAAATGCACCAAACTGTAAAGTGGTGAATTTTACGCTATGTGAATTGTATCTCGTCAAAGCTGTTCCTAACAAATGGTGTCTATTTTTCAATAAAACTTTACTGAACATCTACTAAATCCACTGCACAGTTCCAGGCACTATAGGGTACTGTACACAAAGAGGAAGCCCTTGGGCAGCTTGAAGATACCACACTCCTTAGTGATGGAGTAATGAGTTGCTTCTGGGGGATTTTATTTTTCCCAACCTTGATCAAACTTTCCAGGCCTCAGAGTGCCAGTTTTTCCCATCATTAACCAAAGGGGAGGCAAAACCAGAGTTCTCCTCTTCCTGGATAGTGAATCCAAACCTCAGGTCCTCAGGGGATGTGGACGAGATTTTACAGGGAAGGGACAGGAAAACTCGCGAGACCTGACTCTTGGTTTACCTGTCTCTTTCCTAAGTGTCACCTCACTACCATCAAGCAAATACGATCTCTGGCTCCTCACAGTCTTACACACTTTACCCCAAGCCTTACCAGGAGGACAGGAAAATGGAACAGCACTAGGCTAGGGGTTTGTAGGCACATACATTTTTTTTTTTTTTGGTACCGGGGATCGAACTCGGGTCCTTGCACTTGCGCAGCAGGCGGCGAAACCACTGAGCTAAATCCCTGACCCGGCACACACATTTTTAAAAAAATCCCAACTCTGTCACCTCTTAGTTTCCAGACCTTAGGCAAGAAGCTAAAGCTTCCCTGCACTTTGTTTCCCCATTGGTCAAACAGAACTGAAAACCCTTACCCTGACTCTGCCCCAGTCACATACAGACAATAATGCTTCACTAACCACACTGGCACACAGGGACAGAGGCGCACCTCATCATCGCCTTCCTGTCTTAGTCCGAAGGTTTTCCTCCCTCTTTCCCTGTCAATCATGTCCTCCCCTATTTAAAAACTGACTTTTCCGCCAGGGATTTAGCTCAGTGGTTTCCGTCTGCTGCGCAAGCGCAAGGACCCAAGTTCAATCCCCGATACGAAAACAAAAAACAAAAAACAAACCTGACTTTTCCTCCTGGGTGTCATCTTTCCGTAAATTCTGTCACATCTCCCCTCCTGCCCTTCCCACAGCAGTTATAAATCCACACTATGAAACAACTCCAGACATACTCAGCCACCCCATCTTTGACAAAGGAGCCAACCACCCTCATTGGAGGAAAGATAGCCTATTTAATAAACGGTGTTGGGAAAACTGGATTTCAACTTGCGAAAGGTTAAAACTAGACCCATACCTATCACCCTGCACTAAACTAAGATCAAAGTGGATTAAAGATCTAAATATTAAGACAGAAACACTAAACTTGCTGGAAGGTAAGTTGGTAGAACTCTTGATGACATTGGCATAGGAAAAGACTTTATGAACAAAATCTCAGTAGCACGGGAGCTAGCACAAAGAATCAAAAACTGGGATCTCAACGTATTAAAAAGCTTCTGTACTGCAAGAGAAACTACCAACAGAGCTAAGAGACAATCGACAATGTGGGAAGAAATTTTCAGCAGCTGTACCTCAGACAAAGGTCTACTATCGAGAATATATAAAGAACTGAAAAAAATCAGACCCCCCCCAAATTCAAAGACCCAATTCAAAAATGGGCATCCGAAATGAACAGACATTTCTCAGACAAAGAAGTAAAAACAGCAAATAAATATATGAAATGTTCAACATCACTGGTCATCCGAGAGATCCAGATGAAAACAATGCTGAGATTCCACCTCACCCCACAAAGAATGCCTGCTATCAAGAAATCGACCAATAACAAGTGCTAGCCGGGGTGTGGGGAGAAAGGAACCCTTCTCCGTTGTTGGTGGGGGTGCAGACTGGTCCAACCACTGTGGAAATCAGTATGGAGATACCTCAAAGAACTAGGACTAGAGGTCCCATTTGACCCAGCTATTCCCCTGCTGGGAATCTTCCCCAAAGAATTAAAAGAATCACACCACAGCGATATATGTGGACCCATGTTCCTAGCGGCACCATTTGTAATAGCTAAAGCTTGGAAACAGCCCAAGTGCCCATCAACTGGAGACTGGATAAAGAAGATGTGGTTTTTTTATAAAATGGAGTACTACTCAGCCATAAAGAATGAGAAACTAGAGACATTCATAGCTAAATGGATGCATATTGAGGCCATCCTCTTAAGTGAAATAAACAGGACACCCATGTGTAAATACCGAATAGTTTCTCTAGTGTGAGAAACTGAAAGTGTAAATAAGGATGAAAAGGATTAAAATGAATAACTGATCATTTGAAAGAGGAAAAGGTCCAAGGGTTTGGGGGTAGCGGCAGGGGAAGGGGAAAGGGAAGAAGGGAAAGGAAAAATGATGAGAAAAGAAAAAAAAAATGGAAACAAAGTCTACGTAAATAGGTAAGGGCGCACAGGTAATGGGGAAAAAATAAGAACCAAGATACATCATGTTCAGGTACAAACACCCAATGATAAATGTAAATGTATTGTATACCTAAAATGTACCAATTAATATATATATAAAATAAATAAATAAATCCACACTATGGATCACAAGCACTTTTAATAATGATAAATAATACTTTATACTTACTTGTTACCTGTCTTGCTCCAACAGAATGTAAGCTCCGGTGTATCCCCAGTTGCAGGCTGCCCACAACACTGCCTAGTATTTAATACATGTGTTGTTGAATGAATAAGGAATTCCCGCAAGCCAGACTAACAGATTCGAAGAGAATGGTCTCTCCTGACATACCTTGTCCAGCCCTTTCCCAAGCAGCCAGGCCTTACCTTCAGGACTAGCAAAGGAATGCGTCCCCAGGCAGAAGCAGAAGTGTAGTTACAGCTTCAGTGTAGAGAGCTCAGGGAAAACTGCCATGTCTTCTGGGCCTCTGGTGGCTTAATTAAGGATCTTAAGGCCTGGAGTGATGTTTAGGAAACCCTCTGGCCCGGGAATTGCCAGGCCCTGCACTGAACCTACCATTATCTCTGACCCGCATCTACAGCTCAGACACAGGGCCACTGGTCTGGAGATTCTAGGGGGATTTCCCACTGATTCACAGGGCAAAAAGAAAAGCAGAGGAAGAGGAAGAGATAGACACTCAGGCACTCCTGGAAACCCAGCTGTGTGGCTTCTGAACCCGATTTCAAGGGAACAGACACAGGCCCTCGGGCAGAACCCCAGCGCAGCATGGGACCCCACTGCCACCTCTGAGCTCAGGAACCACAGGTAGCTGTGTGGGTCACCACAGGGTAGAATGATAAACCACTCCATGCAAGGGTGCTCTAGAGATGGGGCTCTTTCAATGCAGTAACACATTCCAGAGACCCTTGACACCAGGAAATTCAGAACCTGGGATCAGTTTGCGGAATCATTTTAGGAAACTTACTCAAAACAGTATAACCCCTGATATGTAAGTTTTGGAACAGTTAACAATGAAAATTTTGTTACCAGAACACACAGCTAATTAAGAGCACAGATGTCATAATGCAGTGGCTTTCAAAGTGTGGGATGCTGGCTGTCAGTCTCACTGAGGAAGCTGACAAAAATGCATATTCTCAGGCCCAGATTTCCACCCAAACTTACTAAATCAGAACTTTTTGGGGGGAGGGGTCAGCAAGTCCTGTTGTAATGAGCTTTCTAGGTGATTCTGATGTGCGCTGAGATTAAGAACCTTTGACCTAGGTAAACACAGTCCTACCTTGGAAAAATAAAACTCAAAGTCCTACTGACAGGAACCAGGAACGGTGCTTATTTTCCTGGTTTCTGACTGACTTTCACAGAAGAGACTATCACCATTTCCTCACCTCTTCTCACTCTGACCCACTGCAAACCGGCTCCTCTTCTCATCATTATGGGCCAGAAATCACTCACGGAGGCCCTGGACGCCCCCCTACTTACGATATCCAGACATTTCTCTGTCCTTGACTTCTGGGAGCATGGAACTGTTAGCTACTCGTGCCCTTCATTTCTAAGATTTCACACTGCCCTGACTTTTTTTCCCCTCTGTGACGTGTGACTCCCTGCCAGTCTCCTGGAGGATCCTTTTCCTGACCTTTAACTATAATATAGTAAGCTGGGCCAGGTGGCACATGCCTGCAATCCTAGCACCTGGGAGGATGAGGCAGGAGGATCCTTGAGTTCCACACCAGTCGGAACTACATAGCAAGACCCTGTCTCAAGAAACCACAAACAAAACAAAACCAAAAGTAAATAAAAGTGATATAGTGATGAAGCTTAATTGGGTTGGGAGAGGCCTGGGGAATTAGTGAAACACACTTCTGGGTGTGTCTGGGATGGTCACGAGGTGCGACCTCCAGGACTGTATATGGTTCCCCATCCCTTCCTCTCTGGCGCTGTTCCCTGCTCCCTTCCTGGCTGCTGGGAACCAGCTTTGCTATGCCATGTTCTCCTACCATGGCGCTCCTGCCGTGGAGCCTGCCAACCATGAAATGGATCCTCTGAAATCACAAGCCCTACACCTCTCCTCCTTTAAGTTGTGCGTGCTGGGTGATGTGGGCTAATACAGTGCCTCTCAGGATCCGGCCCCAGCCCTCTCCTCTTCTATGCCTGTCCCAGACAGTCTTTTGCTCCCACTGCTCTGTCCAGATGCTGAGCTGCCACTGAGATTCTTTATCCCAGAACATGCTCCTCACTTTCTGTAGCCTGGGTCTCCCACAAATATTTCAAATCAATATGGCTAAAAAGGATGCTGATCCATCTCATCCTTCAATTGTATTCGCTACATTCTTTCGCACTGAATAATACTTCCCAGCAAAGCCAAGAATAAGAGTTCTCTTTACCTCTTTATTCCTCCCTCTCCTTATAAACAACCACTTATCCGCAAACCCTCATTTTTCTCCATCTCTGAAGTGTCACTCATCACAGGAGAGGCCACACTCACTTCTTCTTTTTTTTTTTTTTTTTTGGGTACCGGGGATCGAACTTAGGACCTTGCGCTTGCGAGGCAGGCAGCGGAACCACTGAGCTAAATCCCCAGCCCACACTCACTTCTTAACCAGTTTACAACAATGGTCTCCTAACCCATTTTCCCTCACTGCACTCTTTTGTTCTGTTAACCCAGTGTTTACACTGCTGCCAGGGTGATTTTGTTTCGGTAAGCACTTATGTGAGCCAGGCTAGATGGCAAGGCCTATAATCCCACGACTCAGGAGGCTGAGGCAAGAGAACCACAATTTGAGGCCAACCTGGGCTACACATAAGGCAGCGGTGGCAAACTTATGGCACATGTGCTGAAGGGGGCTGTCTGTTATCACTGAAAGCTCTAAAAGGCTTGCCATCACTGACAGAGAGTTCAGAGACCCTGTGTCAAACAGCAGCAGCAGCAACAACGAAAACCTGATGTCAACCCCTGCTGAAAATCTCACAATGGTCTTCCACTGCCCTCAGGAGAAGTCCAAAACCCCTAACTTAGAGGTTCATGGTCCTTGGGTGATTTAATTAACTGTTCCTTGGGCTCACAAAGACGCATAGCTACTTTAACTCTTACTCCAATGAGCTTTTTCTTGCCTCAGGCTCCTCCTGCACCTGCTGCTCTCTCTGCCTGGACTTTCCCTCTCTCCTGCCCAGCTCCGATCTTTGGCCTCCATTTCAAGGTCCCTCCCTCCTGGAAACCTCTTTCAGATGTTCCGACCATGCACTCTGATCATGGAAGCTCAAGTGCTGTCATACAATTCCTGGTGACTTCTGTGTCCCTCAACAAAACCACAAGTTCTTGAAGGGATGGAACATAACTCATTTACCTTGAGTCCAAACGTGTGGCGTCACAGCATGTGAACATCTGTTAAGTGGATCAACCTTATTTGAGGCATAGCATGAAGGTTCCTAAACCTGAAACCCTGTATGCGGGAACACACGAACCCTAGTGGTTTTTCCCCTCGCCTCTAGGGCTCAGAGAAGAGGGTCTGTGGTTCTAGCCTCAAACAAGGTCCCATTCACACAGCTATTCAGCGCACTCTCTTCAGCACCCTCCCCCAGAACAACAGTGGCCTTTCTCTGAGGCAGGAGTCTCTCTGAGGGAAGCTTCTGAGGGCCCTGCTCTGGGAAATGAATGGGGCCAGGCTGGGGCAGGCAGGACAATAGCAGGGTGGGCCCAGTGCCCTCAGACCCCTTCGGGGAAAGGCAGCCCGGAAACCCAGCCGCCAGTGGGGAAATCCCCAGAACTCCCAGGCGCTGAAGGCAACAAGGCTGCTCTGTCCCTTGGAAGAAACACCCAGTGCCCAAGACCTAGCACCCAAGAGAAAGGGGAAGCCTTGGCCTCGGCTCCTGGCAGCAGCGTGCAGAGCTGCTTTCTTGAAACCTCTTAGCTGGGCAATATCAAGAGTGAGCTACAGTTCAAGTACGGAAACCCTGCATAAAGAGAATACCTCATAGAAAGAGAACTACACTGGCCGCTAGAGAAAGGCTTAGAAAACCAGCACTGCTATTGAACCCTGACTAATAAGATGAGATTCAATAACCAGACAAGACTTGAGAAAAGGGGAACAGCAAGGCCACTTATTTCAATGGCCTACCATGTGCTAGAATATTTATATAAATTCTGCTAGAACTTTTATATAAATTATTTTATATAAACAAAACATAATAGAGTCAAACTGCTATACTCGCGTGCCAAAGGAAGGCTGAGTAATATAAACGTGTAGTCTTCTGGTGTTAACCAGAAAAGGCTTCCTTGAAGGAAGTAAGGCTAAAGGATTGAGGGGAGACAGAAAACACTGACACAAAGGTGTGGAGAGGATGATGTGGCCCAGAAAACAGGTCGGTTTTCTGAAGCAGGGAGGTAGGGGCAGTAATAACATCTGCAATTAGCAAGATGTAGGCTGAGCTGAAGAAAGAAGTCGTGAATCCCAAGAAGGCATCTGGGGCTGGAAAGCAAAGACACCATGGGTTTCGAGCAAAGCAAGGATGTGCCTTGGCCTGAGATTTTAGGCACCTAATTTTTAACCACTGTCCTGTGTTTGTTCACTATGTCCCCAGAGCCATGCCTGTCGGTCCTCAGCGGAGAATCAGCACAGGGCTGTGGGTAACCCAAACATGTGTCTTCCAGTGGCAGCTGAGGAGAACTCAGGGGTCTGGGGTCCTTGCCAAACCAAATGCCTCAACAACAGTGACCCTTATGCTTGGCACGATAGAATGCACAAAATACTTTTACAGAAATCTTCCTGATTGCAGGTAGTTAATGGCTTGAATGGGGGCTCACACGCTTAAAGTCCAGTATTTTCTTTATTATGATACTAGAATGGTTTCTAAATTCTTGGAGTTTGGTCTGTTATGTGGGAATGGAGTATCACTGATGAATCAGATCCATCAAATATACCCTGATCATCTCGAATCATGGCCCAAATTCCTAAAAGCTCTCCTAGAAGAGATTCTCCTTCCCCTCTTTGCACTGAAGACCTCTAACACTACTTGGTAAAAATGGCCTAACCTAATATTCTTAGAAGATAGTATCATTCAATATGCTGCATTAAGAAAATCACTGGGTATCAGTGGGAAACAAAATGGCTTTTAATGAAAATCCTATTCTATTAATAACACCTTTCCCCTCATCAACCAGTCTCAAACTCTTGCGAATCAAGTTCGATTCAGCCCTAACATATGTTGTGGATTCTGCTCTTAAATGTCTTCTGAATCCTGCCTCTCCTCCTCGTTCCCGCTATAAACACCGCGATCCAGACATTCACCACCTTTTGCCAAGACTGCGACAAAACCTCCTGGCTGGCCTTCCAGACCTCAAGCTCTCTTCCAGGCTCCATACTGATCAACAGAATTCTTTTTGAACACTGGTTTTTAAATCACCCTGCAATACACAAACCTCTACTTTCTTCCTTTTTCCTACCGCGTAGTCTGAATACCTTTGTCCCCTACCATGCCCACTTTGTCAGCGTAATCTCTCTCTGCTCTACAAGGCCAACAGTCTTGCCATTTCCAGCCCTTGCCACGCTTGGCCCTACTCTAGCTTCCCTCAAGTGGTTCCTGTTTGAGTCCCCCACCCCCAAGAGTATCTACCCTCCCTGGCTATTCTCTTCCATCTTTTCTAAATGCACCTTCTTGCTATACATACAGATTATATATTCAGCAATTTAGGGTTTTTTCTTTTATTGTTTTGTGTTGTTTCATTGATAACGTTTCCCAACAAGAATGCAAGTGCCACATTCCTGTATGTTATCTACCAGAACACCAAGAACTGAACATGGAGCCCATTTGATAAAAACTTTCAGTCCAATCAACTGACCACCAAGGCTACCAGATTGGTTTCCTGAGTGATGTTAGGCCAAGCCATTACTGGGGACTATAGATTTTATCACACAACACTGTAGTTGTTGTTCCCCAAATACTGGAGACAAAGAAGAAAGGGCTGGGAACCAAGATGCTGAAAGGACTTCATTCCAGCTTTTCAAGGTCTTTCCTCACACATGCATGTGTTAAGTTACTGTTCTTTAGAATGTGGAGGAAAATCTTGAAGAAGTAAATAAAGACAACAAGAGGGATACTATAACTTTAGGGCCCACACTGAAGTCAGAATTAAAGACAGTAACTTGTAATTTTATTAGTTAGTTGTGGTTTTGTCCTACCTCATGCCCACCTTGTAAATTTCCACTGGGTCTTATAGTTTCATCCCACTTTGTACCCGCCTCACCACATGGCCTTGCTGTATAAAACATCTTTGAAAAGTGGGGTGGGCGGGCAACCCACTTTCGGGTCGCCCTTCTGTCTCTCTTAGGCAGGAGCTTTTTTTCTCCCAATAAATTTTTCCTACTCAAAAAAAAAAAAAAAAGAATTAAAGACAGTAAGATGGTCTTCAATGTAGTGAAGGAAAGTTTGGCGTCCAAAAGGACTTGTAATTGTTAAGCTCATGGAACCACCTTGCAGAGACCCTCGGAGATGGGAGCGATGCCAAACTATCTTTACTGTGTTTGGACTCAAGAGGCAGGCGCAAGGCGATTCCTTCAGGTCCTATCAGACTCCTGTCATTTTCCTCTCAAATCTACCCAGTTTTTTTTTTATTTGTTTTGTTGTTTTTTCAGTACCAAAAATCTGTGGTGTTTTAGACCTTAAAAATACTTTCCAAATTCTATCTCAATTCTATTGGGGGCTACAGACTTCCCAGCTCCCCCAAGTCTCCTCATCCCTGTACTTCCACTTCCCTCTCATCGGGCAGCTCTGTTCATTGGTCTTTTTAAATTTTCATTCTCACTGGTTTTCAGGAAAGCCGGATGATTAAAAAAAAAGTTCTGGCTTGATGAAAGAAAGGTCTTCTGTTTCCAGAGGACCAACCAATGTAACAGCTAGCTAGGAAGAGTCCAATCTGAAGAGACTTCAGCCTAACCACTTCACTGTCCCAGTAAGGACGCTGAGGTCTGGAGCAGGTAAGGACCTTTCGTTCCAAGCTCACTCACTCAGCTGGCGGCCAAGCTGGTCCAGCACCCAGATCTATTGATGCAGACACCAATGTCTGTATTTTGAACTCAAACCCTCATTCACAAGAAATCTAACATAGCTTTTAAAGATGCCCCCCAGACCCGAAACATTTCAGCCCTGTCTGCTGTACGGGTGGGGGTGACCTTGGATGCCCTTGAAGGTCTGTGCTTAGGTCTTTTCCCAATATGGTGATTAAGAAAAGAAGGAAGAACGCACAGTCCACAGGGAAAAGCTTCCAAGCCACATTGTAAATCTTCCAATTAAGTTTTAAAAACAATAAACCAATAAAGTATATTTAATGGCAATGCCACTGTGAAGATGTGAAGCAGACTCAGTCAGTATAGATTAAAATAACATGTTTTATACAAGGTTACAGTTAACAAATCCTTTCACACATACATAAGAATCCTAGATCCAAATAAAACAAAACAAACAAACAAAAAAACCCTTAGATCTAGTAAGGAACACTGTCCAAACTTCCAAACTCCATAGTTTCCAAACTCTACTCCATAGAGAAATATTCCTCGTTTTTCTTTATACTCATGTGGAGATTAGGTATGTGCCCTGCACAAAATCTTTTATTTCTGGTGAACTCAGTCATTTTTATTTTTTGTCTATGCTCCTGAACAGGAGAACAGAGCTCTGCCTGCCAGTATTTTCACTCTGAAAAAAAAGCTTTAAAAATTTATTAAGCAAAGAGTGTGCTACTAGAAATGTTTTTGAGTATGTGAAGTTAAGCTGAGCCTGCTTCTGCTCTATAACGGTGATTAATCTCCAACTGTTTCATTTGCAAATCCACTGCCATCTCTCATCTCAGCCTTAGATGGGAATAAGAATATATTCTGAAAGACTCAAGATCTAACCTTTGTAGCTTTATATCCCTGTCACCCTTCAACCTAGACAGAAGCTCAGCTAATGCCTGGGGATTGTCTCAGAGCTCAACAGAGACCAGAATCCAGGTGGGAAGAGACCCTGACAGGGAACAGTTGGTGGGTCTGGATTTATTTTGAATTAGGAAAGTCATATGGTCCTATGAGAAAGAATGGCCAGAGATCACAAAATAAATCCTTTCTGGAGCTCAGGATGTAGCTCAGCGGTAGAGCACTTGCCTAGCATGCATCAGGCCCTGGGTTCAATTCCAGGACACCCACCCCTCCACGCTGGCCACTAAGTAAATGACATATAGGTGAATGAAGGTGAGCAGTCTCTCCCATTTATCAAATTCCTGGGAAGGAAATTCAATCACTTTTGTCTTCTCACAGTCTTCAGTATCATCTTCCAATGATGACCACTGGAAAAGTATTTCTTCTTTCTAACCTTTTGTTTTTTGAGACAGGGTCTCACTTTGTAGTTCAGGCTGGCCCTGAACTCACTATGTAGCCCAGGCCGGCCTTGAACTCTGGGCAATCCTCCTGCCCCTGCCTCCCTAGTGCTGGCATTACAGGTGTGTGCCACCACACCTGGCTTCCTTCTTTCTAACCTTGTGTACTTTGGTAACAATAAAGCCTGGTCTATGTATCTGTATGGCCAGGGATTTAGCTCAGTGGTTCCGGCACCTGCCTCGCAAGTGCAAGGTCCCGAGTTTGATCCCCGGTACCAAAGAAAAGGACAGTATTTGTGAACTGAAAAGTATCTTATGTGAATGAGCTGCTACCACTTCACACACGGTGAAGCAGAGGAGGCAGGTGACTTGCCAAAGGTCAATGGGAAAGCCAGGGCTCACACCAGGAACTTTTGGTTTAACTTTGGTAACACTTCTCTGGTTTGGGGCTAACGTGAGCTAACTCTGTGAAGAGGAAAACTGTTTCATGGAAACAAACTCCTGAGCCATCTGGCCATCTTAGAAACATTTGCCATGGGGAACTAGGCAAACAGATATAGATGGCCTAGCACAACTCATGCTTTCTGTGAAAATAATTCAGTACTAGAAAATAACCTCTGTACCAGAAAAAATTTGTTTAGGAACTTGGAGGGGGCTGGGGATTGAACTCAGGGTATACTAGGCAAGCACTCTACCCCAAAACTCTTCAGCCTAGAAACTCTTTAAAAAACATATATATGTATAACATATATATATACATATATAACATATATATATAAATATATGCTAAGTTGTCCATGTAGAAAACCTAAAAAAGACATTAAGAGCTACACATCAGCTACACATTAGCTCATCTTTCAGTAACAATTTATTAACACCAAAAGATAAACATTAGTTGCAAATACTGCATGCTTTATATGGCCCTAGGAGTCAATACCCAACAGGAGGAAAGGGGCAAAAGACTGCCAAATAGGTATTCCAAAGTCTTCTTGAAGTGACCCCAAAAGCATAGTCCTCCACGCTGTTGCTTGTCTTCTGGAAACTACATATCACCTGGGAAACCTTCTCTAGTTGACTTTATTTTGACTACATTTGAAATTAACACATGAATGTTGAAACAACCTGAAATGGAAGAGTTTACACTTGATGATGTGTTCACTCATCCTAACATCATTTGTCAAATATTTTGGAGCACTTATTCCCTACAAAGCACTAAGCTGGGCACACAGGATGATGATGATGATAATGATAATAAAAATAATAATGATAAGAGTAATAAAAAAGCAAACCAAATACAAGCCTTGGTTTCACAGAACTTAAGAGACTAGCGTTGCTTTTACAGTATGTCGTCTCTGGGGATCTTACTGTGTTGCTTAGGTCCCCAATTAGACTGTGTACTCTTCATGAGCCAGATCCATATATTTTAATTTTAAAACATTCTTATGTAGGGCCGGGGATTTACCTCAGTGGTTTCGCCACCTGCTGCGCAAGTGCCAGGACCCCAGTTCGATCCCTGGTACCAAAACAAAACCAAAACCAAAACCAAAAAACATTCTTATGTAGCCAGGTGTGGTGATGCCTGCATGTGATCCCAGCACTTGGGAAGCTGAGGCAGGAAGACTGCCGTTAGTTCCAGGTCAGCCTGAGCTACACTGTGAGTTCAAGGCCAGACTGAACTACATAGCAAGACGCTGTCTCAAAAAACAAACCAAAAATCAAAAACAGTCTTAAAGCATGTTACATGAGACTGTACACAGCAAACTGATAAGCTAAACAAGACTAGTTTCCCTCACTCCATAATCTGCAGTATTTCCCTCCAATCAGTCCCTCCAGGATAGCATAAAACCGTGAATTATTTAAAATTCTAGAGCAGTGGTGGTGAACCTATGGCACGGGCGCTGCAGTGGGCTGTCTGTTATCACTGAAAGCTCCAAAAGGTTCGCCAGCTCTGTTCTAGGGTGTCAAAAGGTCCAACAGAATGAGCCTGTAGCTAAGGGAGCACAGTACCACCCAGGACAGCTAGCTGGAGATGCCCAGAAAGGGGCCTAGGTCCCAGAACTGATCCTCTGAGCAGGGAACAGAATCAGGCAGGGGTGAAGGCAAGGAAAGCCCTGATCCTGCAAAGCTATATAATCCCACAGGAGACAACAGTGCTTTAACTATTGAAATTACAGGTATGAAGTACAGGGAATACCTTGACTGCTGAAGAGCACCCTATCTACTGCTAGAAGAGCAAAAAGGCACCTCCCACAATCTACAGGGCGAGTCTGAGAACCTAGTTAGACAGGATGGGGCAATGGAAAGGGCCAGGGACCCAGAATCCAAAGAAAACCACGTTTCACTCCAGACTCTGACATTACTCAGTCAAGATGGCACTGGATAAACCAGGAATCCTCTCTTGAGACTGTTTCCACTTCTACAAAATGAGAATAATGACTTCAGATTTGTCTACCTCACAGAAACATCATAAAGCTCAAATGAGACAGAGTCTGAGATCTGTATCTATGAAGACATCCAAATTCCCAAAGAAGCATCTCACGTCAACTCAGGAACCCTCAAGGCCGCCACCGCTGCCACCGCCTCCTCCTCCTCCTTTTCGTTTTCTCTAACACTTGGGCCTCTATCTCCTCACAATTCCTGGTCACACTGACAGACAAAAAGGGGAGAAGGGCAGCCACGTACACCATTTTGACTCTGTGCTTTGACATGCCTCAGTAACCCCTTTCCCAGGGTCAAGGGAAAGAGGAAGAGGTCCAATCCAGTCCTACATCCTTTGGTTGGCCGCCTCCTCTTCTCCACTGCCAAGTCGGTTCCCTATCTGGGGACTGCTGAACAAATCTAAATGGGACCCTGAAGCAATATGGAGATTAATGTTCGAGAGAGATTACATGCATGTTATGTCACATTCTGCAGTCAAAAGGAAATTATTCTTAGCATGGATAACGAAAGGTTAATCGGACAGCGAGAGAACAATTGCTCTCAGGCAAATATTCTTCCCTATCTCTCCAATATTTTTTCCAGGACTGGCCCTTTCATTTGCTTGCTCAGTCCTCCAACCACCCACGTATTTAGTTAGGCTATGTACACACCTACAAAACACACCTCCCTCAGAGTCTCAAGGAGGGAAGGGTGGAGAAGCAGGAGGAAGGGAAAAGGCAGGCACCTTACAAAGTTGTAACAATCTTTTAGAGGAAAGAACTGCGACCACACTGTAATGCCGCCGATGACACGGGAGGCTGGGCTGGCTCCCAGAGGGAGGGGCATCATGTGCTCTGACTGAGGGCCAGCGCCTCTGCCCATCAGGCAGGCCTAAGAGCCCCAAACAACTGCTCCCAGCTCTAGGCAGAGTGAAGGCCCATTCTGCAGAATCAAGCTTATTAACAACAGTTTGGAAGAATATGCCCAGGGCAACAGCCATTTGGCAGATCTAAACTCAAACTCTAAGCTTGGAGCATAGGAAATTCAAAGGCGACTGAAGCATATTAGTCAACGGCAAAAATACAGCCCTGTATGGGCGCAAAGGGCGTTTCTATCCCACCATTCAGGCCAAAAACATCCTCCTCATTCTAGAAAGGGGAGCTTCCCCATTACCAAGCCCCACCAACCAGCTTGGTGGAGGCCCACAGCCCTTCCAGGGCCCTTCCCCCAGCAGCTCCAATACCTAAAGCCCTTCCATTACCCACCCCTGCGAGCTCACATGACCAGGCTTGCTCCTGCCTCCCGGCCCTAGGCTGGCAAGTTGGGGATCCAAATTCAGCCTCTCGCCTGACAAGTCAAAAGCCACTGGAAGCATTTCTCCTTCCTTCCCCGCTCTGGCTTCGTAGCTTACTGCTTACGTTAAAAAGACACTGCACCAGGAGGTTTGTTTGAACATGGACACATACAGAGGCCACATAAACACATGCCAACAATCCTCAGTGATCAATGCTCCTACCTCACCAATTTCCACAGCCCACCCCGACTTTTTTTGTAACCCTTCATTAAAACGCAACACCCTCCTCCCAGCCCTTCCTTCAGTAAGTGGTGAAAAACCAAATTATTAGCACACCTACCTGTCTATACTCTGGGGTAACCTTACACTCATGGTTTCTCAGTGTCTTCACGGTTCCAGAATCTTGTGGCTTTGGTCTTGATTGGAATTGAATCCCTTGCAATTTTTAAGAAAGATGAGAGGAGGACCTCCTAACTTGCAGATTGAATCCTTTTTCTTCCAGCTCTCAGGACCCGGGCAACTGAAGCTCCATTCTACTTCTACCAATTAACATGGTCTCCTTCCTCAGCCCCCTTTCCCCTCCCCCTTCTTGAAAGAGGAAAAACTATGACCTCTTGGAAACCAAAATCCCAACCACAAATCTCTTCAAGGTTAGCACTATGCGCTAAAAAAATGAATCACAAAAAGAACGTGCCTTCAAAATATCAGTCTTAACTGTAAAACACAGATAAAAACCATCCTTTTAATCCAGTTTTCCCAGCTGTCCTTCTGTTGGCAATGGAGCCTCAAGCTCCAAACGGGGTGGGGTGGGGGAATAATTCTCTGGTCTTCAATGCTTAAAATGACAAGAGCAGGTAATATGTTCGAGAAAGCGAATCAGAAAAAAAAAATTGAATAAATCCGAAATGGCACTTGGAAAAAAATCTTCCAGCTGATCCGCACGGTAAAAAAAATAAATAAATAAAACCATACAATAGTATGTACACAACAGCACTCCTCCCAGGTTCAGTGCAACCTCGGGAAACAAAATCTGTGGATTTTTAAAAAAAAAAAGCTTTTACATTAAAGAGTTAAAGGTTTTGAAATTCTGAAATGAGCCATTCACACCAAAAAAAAAAAAAAAAAAAAAAAATCACAGAACACCTGAAATGCAGTGGTTTTTTTACCTTTAAAATGAGAGCATTCGCCAAAACCAGAGAGAAGCTCTGAAAATATTCCCTGCTTTTTCCTTCAAACTCGCAGGTTTCCCACACCTACCCCAGCCTGGTTCTGAGCCCCAGACCTCGTTCGGCCTTTCTCCGACAGCCAATTTCCTGAGTTAGTTCTGCCGTTTCTCTCCTCCACATCCAGGCTCCGAAAGCCTCCCTCGCCTCAGCCTCCATGAACCGGGGTCCGCTCCCCTCGCTGGGCGCCTGGCCCGCACGGCGGCGCCGCTGCTCTCGGTGGGGACGACGCGCGCGGCTCCGCCAAGCCTGGTGGCGCCGGCTCAGGTGGGCTTCTTCTCGCCGCTCCGGCCCGGCCGCCCGGCCCCGCGCCCTCGGCCTCCGCGGCCCGGACGCAGCGCGGCTGCTGGAGGCGGGTCCGCCGGCGTCGCGGCCGCGCTCCCGCTTCCGGGCCCCTTCCCCCCGTCGCTGGCTGGCGCTGGCGCAGGCTCGGCCGGCCGCCCCCTCCCCGCTGCTCCGCGCCCGCCGCCGTCCGCTCCCTCCCCGCTGGCGGGCGGGGCCGCGCTCCTCCCCGGCTCCGCCCTCGCTCCGCCTCCCGCCTCGGCCGCCCCGCCCCTCCGCCCTCCGCGGCCGAGCGGCCTAGCTGGTCCGGCGCGCGGGTCTCCCCGCGAGGCCCGACCTTTGTTCCCGACCTGCCCGGCCGCGCCGTCCCGGGTGCGTCCCGCGTGCCTGCCCCGCCTCTCTCCTCACATTTTCCGGTCGCCGTGGCCCCTTTTCGGAGTCGGGAGTGCGGAGGCGGTTTCCTCGCGTGTCTGTGGCTGGGGGCCGCCCCTCGCGCCCCCCGGGTTCGGCGCGCACCTACTCTGCGGCTCGGCCGCCGCGCCTGAGTTCGGCGAAAGCCTTTCCAGGGCAAGTCTGTCCGTGACCCTCTCGGAGAGTCGCAGTTTCTAAATCTCTCGAAGTAACGCGGCTTTAGCCAGGAGGTCCCAAGCGTTAGGATTAAAAATAAAGATAAAAGGGGAATGGGGGGCTGGGGGAGGTGGACCTTGTGTTTGCACCTAGGTGAAACCTTCCTCTGCAGGCGGCGGTGTTTGCTTAGGGTCTCCCGCACCACCTGGATTGCCCGGAGAGCGATGTATGAGCTTGCAAATTTACACACAGACACACACACACAGGTAAGTTCTGAGTGGCCTTGCCTGTGTTGGGTGTGCTACGTGTGCAAGTAGCATTTATTCAGCGTATACTAGAAACAGGAGCTGCCCCTCAGTTGAATCAGGTACAGGTTGGCAAATAGACTTCCCTTCGACGGGGATCTTAAATTCTCCCGCAGGCCGGTGGAGTGCAGGCTTGGGCCCCAGAGCCGGCCCACGGTGGAAAATAAGTGGAGCCTAGTGGAAGATCTCCAGAGAGTTGGGAACACGCCGGCCTTCAGAGGGACTGTGGGACCCGGGCCTTTCCTCTCTGCTCCCTGGTGACGGGAGAGTGGTCTGCTCTGCCATGGGCTCCCACCACGATGCTCTTCCTTGCCACAGACGCAAAGCAATGAGGACTGAAACCTCCAAAACTAAGCCAAAAAATTTTTTCATCACCTTTTTTTTTTTTTTTTGCTATACCGGAAATTGAACTTAGGATCTTCCTGCTGAGCTACACCCCCAACCAGATCTTTTTATTTTATTTTTTATTTTGAAACAGTCTTGCTGAATCGCTAAATTGGCCAGACTGGGCTTAAATTTTGGATCCTCCTGCCTCAGCCTCCTGGAATGCTGGGATTGCAAGTATTCATCACCACACTCAGCTAAAAGTCACTTTTAAGTGAAAGTTAATGGCTGTCTTAACTACAAAAGATACTTGTCAAAGATTGGTAGATTCAAACAGAAGTACAATACTTCCTTGATTGCAGTCCTTAAATCATGATACTCATTTTCCATCCCATTTACCAATGATGCAAAGGCTTTTAATGGACATTCAACAAACAAATTAACAAATTAACCCAAATTTACATCTGAAGCCGACTGGTCCTTTTTGAATGATTGGAAGGTGTAACAAAAGTTAAAACCCACCAAGGAGTTTCATTTAGACTGTAAAAACAGGTTTTAAAATGCTGCTTCCTAGCTTTTCAAGTGTGCAGACAAAAGTTTTTATAGTGGGTAATTTTTTTAAAAAATCGCAATGCTAGAACCATTTTCAACAATCCAGTTTCAAAATGGGTTCTCTTGTTTCTTTTGTTTTTTGTTTTTTGTTTTTTTGGTACTGGGGATCGAACTCAGGTCTTTGCGCTTGATTTCTCTTGTTTCTTTAGAAAAGCAGTAACTCTCACTCATAGACTTGAAGGCACAGATGTAGTGGGCTCTTTGGTTATGGTTTGTTTTTGGTTTTGGAAATAAGTGCTAGGTAGCAGATCTTGACAGTTATTTCTTGTAGAACATTGGGAAATAAAAATGGCCATTTCCTATGTGTTCAATACAGCGTCTCATTTTAGGCCTTTTCCAGGAGACTGCTAAATGACAGGGCAAAGATTTCATACTCATTCTTTCTGTGACTGCAAAGAATTACAAATTTGTAGCAATGAACAGATTTGTATTTGTGCAGTGGGTGGCATAACTATGAAGAAAATGAATGGCAACTGTGATGTTACCTTTGTTTCCTAGAAACTCCTCACATACTACATGTGACAGGTGACTTCTGACACAGTGTCCGAGTGACCATGCCAGGTCATTCATATGAGGAAAGCTTAGGTAATTATTTTGCTGTGGTTAAATACTATTCAGAGTGCCAGCGCTCACCTGTTTCACTCATGCTCAGCAATGTTGCACACTCCACCCTGAAGACCGCAGGGGTAGCTTTCCCAGGAGGAGTCAGTGGCCCACTTAAGTGAGAGGAAAAGAGATTGTGCACAAGATAGACTATGTATTAGTGTAGTAGTTGTTGATGAACAGGAAGAGGGCCGGGGATTTAGCTCAGTGGTTTTGCCGCCTGCTGCACAAGCGCAAGGACCCGAGTTCAATCCCTGGTACCAAAAAAAAAGAAAAGAAACAGCACTAAACTAAGAGTCCAAAGAACTAAGCTTGTTCTAGACTGTTTTTCTTACTAGTTTTGGACCTGCTGTTTGCAGGTTGTGAGTACTTAATAAGAGCAGGCCTGGGCTCTGTCAACTACAGTAGGCAGGAAAATCACAATTAAGGTTAGGAAGCGATACCTTGAATCAACATGGTCCTTGTAACTATCTCTGCAGGACTCTGCAGATGAATCCTTTCCCTCCGCCTACATCCTGTGTGGTAGGTGAGCACCAGCCCTTCCGGTCACTACAGTTAAGGAGACTGGCCCAAGAAGGTTTGGGGAGATTTGCCTAAAATCCCATGAACTGACAGACTGAGGCTAGGCTTCATACCTGATCATCTTTAAGCAATGAGAAGCAGAGGAAAAGGCAGGTCTGGTTGGCTTTCATTTTCTGGGAGGGATTCTAGAAACTCAGTATTTGACTAAATAGCCAGATTGATGCAGAACCGTGAGGGGGTTCACAGTTTAACTTCTACAGAAGCAACTTTTCTTTTTCTTTTTTTTTTTTAGTAGTGGGGATCGAACTTGGGTCCTTGTGCTTGAGCAGCAGCAGCAGCACCAGAAAAAAGAAGAAGAAGAGGAGGAGGAGGAGGAGGAGCAAGAAGAAGAAGGAGGAGAAGAAGAAGAAGAGGAAGAAGAAAGAAGAGGAGGAGGAAGCAGAAGAAGCAACTTTTCAATTGTGGGCAGAAATCCCAAGACCAAACTGGTTGTTTCTTCTAGAAAGATGACTCTTTAAGTTATTATCATTCTCCTTCCAGGGTGCTGTTCAGGGACAGGCCTGGCAAAATAAAACTGCTACTGGAGAGATTGTGCCTCTGTTTACTAGGGGTCATTTTGGTTTGGTGGGGGTTTTTTGGCACTGGAGATGGGACTTGGGACCCTGTGCTCGCGAGGCAGGCAGCGGAACCACTGAGCTAAATCCCTGGCCCTGGTTGTTTTGTTTTTGAAACAGAGTCTGGCTGAGTTATCCAGGCTAGCTTGGAGCTCTCTACACTCCTTTCTCAGCCTCCTGAGTAGCTGGGGTTACTGGCACATAACACTATACCTGGCTTTACTGGAGATCTTTTACTCTTTAAGCCTTCATCAATTTCAAAGATGATGTGGCAGACTTAAAGTATTTATTCCTCAGGTAAAACATTTTTATTGCTTTATTTTTTAGCTGAATTAGATTTTTCCAGAATACTTCTGGGTAGCAGGATAACCAATGCTAAAATCTCTGATACAGATTTCATTTCATTGTCACTCAGAATATTTTCATTCAACCTGTTGGGAATTCCCAATAAAATTTAAATGATAATACCCTGAACATATATAGTGCTACGAAAATACTTCTGTAGGCAAACTACGAGTAATCACCACTTGATCCCACCGCAACTTGTTGAAGTAGGTACTGTTGTTATCCCCATTTCCACGTTGTTGAAACAGAGGCACAGAGAGGTAAAGTGAGTTGTCCCAGTCACGGAGCCTGCGCCTGTGCTGACCACCAGCTGTCCCACTTCTGTTACAGGTCCAGGCACTGGAGGAATGAGAGAGCCAGAGAACAGTGCATGGGCAGATTCTCAGACAGACAGAGGAGCTGCCAGGCTGACCGAGGAGACTGGGGTGGATGGAATTAGGAGCAGTCCAGCGGCTCAGCATCGCAGCCCCTCCTCCTGAGTTCTTTTTCCCATGGTGCTGTGACCAGCACATTGTCTGTGCTGCTCTCAGTTCTTGACTCCTCTCTGTGTCCCTCAGTCATTTCCCCCAGAGAGGCCTCCCCTCCTCCCTCCTGAAGATCTCAAGGGCTTCTCACCTAACCCCTGCTGAGGAGAGGTGCGCATCGAGGCCAGGTGTAGCTTCAGCCTCACCTTCCTGTCTGTAGTTACCTTAGAAACCAGCTCTCCACTGACATACCCCCGGTGGCTGAGACGCACTGAATAGCAGTGGAGGTGCCAAGATAAATTGTGAGGAAAACGTGTGAAACAAAACCTGTTTTAGATGGAAGACTGATATTTTGGGAAGTTGGGTGTGTTTGTGTGTTTTTCTCCCTCCCAATAAGAAAAAGTTCCCAAGGTCAAATGTGAGAAGCAAAAAAGGTGAGATGCTATGTTAGTTGCTTTCCTATCTCTGGGACCAAATACTTGACACCCAAAACTTCAAGAAGGAGAGGTTTATTTTGGTTTGTGGTTTTCTCAGGATTCAGTCCTCGATTTTTTGGCTCAGCCCAGGGTTCACCAACTCCCAGGCAGAGGCTCCACGGTAGGAGGGACTGGGCGGAGGAGTGGCTCTCACCCTCACAGGGAGCGGAGAGCAGAGACAGTCTTCAAGGTCCCCTGGGCCAGGCCCCACCTCCAAACGACTTCCGGGCAACATTTTAGATCTGAACCCTAACAGACACCAGTAGGAAAATTTAAAAAACAAAAACTGCCCTAAACCTGCCTTGAAAATTGAAAAATGTCCTTAAATTGTTTTTTTAAATTTACAGACATTGGGCCGGGGATTTAGCTCAGTGGTTTCACCGCCTGCTGTGCAAGTGCAAGGACCAGAGTTCGATCCCCGATACAAAGAAAAAAAAAAAACAAATTTACAGACATACAATAAACTACACATATTTAAAATGTGCAATTTGATAAGTTTGAAACTTATGCCTGCATGAAACTGTCAGGAGAATGATGTATTTATTATCTTGCACAGTTTACTTTTGCTGCTTTCTAATTCTTCTCTTCTGGCCCTTCCCTCTGGAGACTCATTCCCCACTTCTGGTCCCCAGGTAATAACTGATCTGTTTTGTTGTTGCTGCTGTGGATTAGTTTGCATCTTCTAGAATTTTATATAAATCATATAATATGTACTTTTTTGGTATGACTTTTTTTTTTGGTACCAGGGATTGAACTCGGGACCTTGCACTTGCGAGGCAGGCACCAAAACCACCTAGCTAAATCCCCGGCCCGGTATGACTTTTTTACTCAACATAATTATTTTTAGATTCATCTATATCATTGAATATAGAGTATTTATTGCTGACTAGTATTTTAAAATTTCTAATTTCTGATTACTGTTAGAACATAGAACTATAATTATTTTTTATATTGATCTTGAATCTTGCAATCATGTAACCCACTTTTTAGTTCTAGGGAGTATTTTATAATAGATTCCTTCAACTTTTCTATATAAATTGATCATGTTCAAGCTGGGTGTGGGCATGCACATACGTAATTCCAGGATTTGGGAGGCCGAGGCAGGAGGATCGCTGAGAGTTGGAGGCCAGGCTGGGCTACATAGTGAGTTCAAAGCCAGCCTGGACTGTATAGCAAGATCCTGTCTCAAAAAAAAACCACAAAAGAACAAACAAACAAAATTCGAATACATCAATCATTTTGTATGAAAATAAAGGAAATATTTTATCCCTTTCATTTTAGTCTGCATTGTTTCATTTTTTTTCTCGTGTTATTTCACCAGCTTGAACCTCCAGTGCAAAGCTGATAGAACAGAAAAGCAGATATGCCTGCCTTCTTTCTTTTTTTTTTGTACCAGGGATCAAACTCAGGACCTTGGGTTTGCGAGGCAGGCACAGTGCCCCTGAGCTAAATCTTGGCCCTTGGCCCACCTGTTTTATTTCTAATCTTAAGGGAAAAGCATTTTTTTCATCATTAAATGTGATGTATTTTATAGGTTTTTCACAGAGGCCTTCTTTCAGGTCATGGATGTGCCTTTCTATTCCTAGTTTACCTGGAGATTTTATCGCAAATACATACTCTATCAGATTCTTTTTCTATATCAGCTGACATGATCATATGGCCTTCCTTCTCCAGTCTATTGATGTGGTCGGTGAATTTTTAGTGTTGAACCAAACTTTATTTCTAGGGTAAACTCTACCTGTCATGATGTACTTACCTTATTATATATCATTTTGCTAAACTTTTGTTAAGCACTTTTATATCTATGGACAGAAGGGGTGTCACTCTGGAAGCTTTTGCTTTCTTGTGATGTCTGCCTGGTGTTTGGATAATGCTGGCCTCATACAGCAGGTTGTGAGGATCCTCGATTTCCAATTTTCTGGAATATTTGTGTGAAATTGGCATTATTTCTTAATATTCCAGTGAAGCCATTTGGACGGGGAGTTTTCTTTGTGGAAAAGTTTTAACTACAAGTTAATTCATTAATACATGTATATCTATTTGGATTATCTGTTTTTTCTTTGGTACCAGGGATCGAACTCTGGTCCTTGTGCTTGTGAGGCAGGCAGCAGAACCACTGAGCTAAATCCCCAGCTATCTGTTTTTTCTTGAATGAGCTCTCATAGATTCAGTCTTGCAAAGAATTTGTCTATTTCATCTAAGTTATTGAACATACTAGCATAAAGTTGTTTATAATATTCCTCTATTATTCTTTTAATATGTATAAACCTGATATTTCCTCTTTTATTCCTGATGTTGTGTTTGTAATTTTTTCTCCCACTCTAACTACAGATATATATATACTGGGGATCGAACTTGGGACCTTATGCTTGTGAGGCAGGTGGCAGAACCACTGAGCTACATCCCCAGCCCCAGAGCCGTGGGTTTTTGAGATGCCCTCCCTGCACCCAAGGCCCTTGTTGTCTCCCCAGACTGGTCACTGTCCTTGCATCTGTTGGTAGGTGGGGAGTGTGTTTAGCCTTCTGGTCTCTGCTGGATGTAGGCCGCAAAGCAGAGGTTCAAGTAGACTGTTGGCCTAATGTCTTCCTCTCCAGGAATTGTCTTTGTCCGGAATCCATCAGTTGGTTACTCCTCACCCCTCTGCTCTGTGCTATGAAGAGCAAAATAGAGAGCTGCCTTGGAGTTGGTGGGGGGTGCTGTGCAGGGAGCACTGCCTGGACAGTGTGGGCTTGCTTGTGTCTGGGGGGCGGGGTCTGCCTGTCTAGCCCAGGTCTGCTTGTGTGCATCTCTGGGCTCATTATTAACACACCCAACCTCTACAACCCCCAGTAAGTTGTAATGAGCACAGCTAGCCCTCCCAAAGATTCCCTGATTTTGGTTGGCCCTGCCATTTTTCGTAGAGGTGTGACAGCTCCCAATCAAACAGCTGGTTTTGCTCTGTCCTCTCATTGACTCACCACCCTGACAGCTAGAGGTGTCCTGCAGCCTTGCACCATTTGAACCACTCACAGACCTGCATTTGGGCCAATCAGCAGGCCCAAATTTAAACCAATCACAGAATTGCACTAGGAGCAATGACAGGCTTGCAGCTGCTCTAAGTAGCACTCCCTTCACACTTCTCCCTAAGTTAGTCTTAGAGGGCTCCCGCTGCTGTGCTGACCTCCCTGTGCTGCCATACAGGTCCTGTTAAAATAAAGACTCACTCCAAAGGTCCTGTAAATCTGCCCATGATTTCTCAGGTAGTATGAGCTCAGAATGTCCTATAAATCTACCCAGGATTATTGTCCTAAGTAATGTAGAGAGAGCAGTCACTTTAGCAATGAACCCTAGGGGCTGTTATCCCAGAAGAGTTCCAGAGACCAGCAGCCAGTGAAGATCAGCAACAGAGAGCAGCAGAGTGGACCCACGGGGTCTGGCATGAACTGACATTGAGCAGCGGCGGCTGGCAGCCCCCAACCAGCACCCAGCAGGGTCTCCTGATGGTGGCAGCTGGCGGAAGCAGAGACTGGAAGCCGGCTGCGTGACCAAAGGCAAAGCAGCATTACCTGTGTTGTCCAGCGACATCAGGGCCACTAGCAGAGCTGGACTTTGCCAGTTCATGATTTTTCTCTGAATTAAGCAAAAGAACCTTGAACTGATTGGCAACAGTAGTCAGCAGTCGCCGGCTGCAAGGCAGAGGGGCTCAGCAGAGGGAAAGCTGCTCACCTCAGGGTACCCAGGAAGCAGGGAGAAGGGAGGAGCTAGGGAGAGAGCTGCTTCCTCCTCACGAGGCCCCGACTCCCAACTGAGCAGTGTCACATGATCCAGGCACCTCCCTCCAGACCTAGACCATCTCACTGCCCTTCCTGCCTGGGGCCCAGTGTCTTGAGAATTGTTATGAAATATATTTTCTACGTTTTTTTAATTGTCCCAGTTAAAACAACTGAATCCAGTCCCTATTATTCCATCTTGGCCAGAAGCAGAAACTCTGTCTTTTCCCATTGGTAGAATTACATTTTAAAGGCAGACTGGTCACACTATCATTTTAGGAGGGAGGCTTTTTCAGTCTAATTTGGACTCTTTTTTGTGTTCCTCTCAACAGTAGGCATTTTATAACAATAACATGTACACATTCAGAGCATTTTAGGGTTCTTTCTCTTTTCTCTCTTCATTCGTTCTTGTTTTTTTCTTCCCATACTGGGGATTGAACCTAGGGTCTCATACGTGCTAAGCAAGCACTTTACCACTGAGCTACATAAGCATTTACTTTATTCATGACTTGTACTAAATTTTTTAAAAGATCAGTTGTACACTTACCCTTTGGGATATATCTTGGGGTGTACACAGCTTTAGCACCATCATTAAAGTTGTTTTCAAAAAAGAACAGAAAATTTAAAAATTAAAACAAGCCAGATATGATGGTGCACACCTGTGATCCCAGCACTCTGGGAGGCTGAGGCAGGAGGATTGCAAGTTTGAACCCAGCCTGGGCAACTTAGTGCCAGCAAGACCCCATCTCTTTGAAAGACCCCATCTCAAAGTAAAAAGTGAAGAACAAACAGCCTGGGGCTGTAGCTTAGGGAGAAGGCCCAGTTCAGTTTCCAATATTTCAAAAAAAGAAGGTTATATCCTGTGTTACACGTCCCAGTTAGGCAGTGTCAAGATGACATCAGTTTCTTGCTCGCTGTATGATCATAGTCTTGGGATGTGTTACAGGTGTGGCATTTGGCTTCTCTTTCTCTGGAGGCTTCAAAATCTGAAAGGAACAAGTGTTTCTCCACAAATCATCGTGGCACTTGTATCAAACTCTCCACAATAATTGGGTGCAGCATGCAGCATGACCAGCTGCCTCTTGCAAAATAATTCATTTCCATCTTTTTTTCTTTTTTTGGTACCGGGGATGGAACTTGGGTCCTTGTGCTTGCGCAGCAGGCATCAAAACCCACTGAGCTAAATCCCTGGCCCCCTCATTTCCATCTTTAAGCGCCCGATGGACTCAACATGAAGCTCCAGACTGGGCTGAGGGAAAAATTTTGCAATGAGTTCTACAGCAAATGTGAAGGGCACTCCTGTCATTTTACTCCAGCCTAATGGCCATATCCAATCCAGACCCAGAAGGTCACAAAGACAACCTTGTTCTGGCGTGTCGGGTGGTCACAGAGTTCTCCAGATCGGTTCCACAGGTGGAAGATCTGGTGAGAAGCTTCCATGACAGCCAAATATGTTCCCAGTGTGATGGCTGCCGTCAGGCGTGCGCTCAGTCTGTGGGAGTTTCCCGCAGTTTAATGTTGTATTTTCTTACATTCATCATAGTCCTTGGTTCCACTGATGCCAGCACATTCATTCCCTCTGAGAAGAAAAGAATTCTTGGGATATTTGATGTTGTAGGCTAGTATGACGCAGATAATCTCCAAGGACTGCTTCCCTCTGCCTACCTAGTCCCCAAGAAGCAGATGGTTGTTATCTGTTGGGAAACTCCTGTACTCAAGAAGTTGAAGCAAATCATAGTTTTGCCCATGTGTATCACCACATATTTGAAGTGGTGCTTTACCAGATCATCTAGCAGTCCCAGGTTCAATCCTCACTGCTGAAGAGAAAGAAGGAAAAGGGCAGGTGGAGTAGGGAGGAAGGAAAGAGAGAAGGAAGGGAGGGAGGGAGGGAAGGGGGAGGGAAGGAAGCCGTGAATCCAGTTGCTTCCTTGTGAACTTCAGCCCCAGGAAGTCAACCTGTTCACCTTCTCTGACCTTGCATGTGTGTGGCTGAGGACTCTGGGACAGGAACCCAAGCATGGAATTTAATATCACCACAAAGCCGTGGTCTGCTTGATTTCCCGTGACACTGTGTGCTCCTGACAGGCCTCGGCGCCCACTCCCCTTTCTCAGGAGCTGTTGCTTCACATGTCCCCTCCATTACCTTCTCACTCTCTTTTTGTATAAAAAAGATGAAGCCCTAACTCACCCCCATTACCCACCTCCACCCCTGAGCTTACTCTCTCCTTCTCCACTTCTCCACTTTATATTTTGTCCTCAAGTCTCAGCGAGGACTCAGTTGTGACAAAAATCATTTTGCCTCCTGTGTCTTCTGCCTCCCCTCCTTACTGTCTCTTTCCTCTCTCATGTTCAGGAATACCTTCCATTTACAAAGGACAAAAGCTTCTCACTTCAGCATCTCTTTCCTGCCAAGCACTGTGAAGAAGTATTTTAGGCTCCTCACCTCCACGCTCTTGCCTGGGTTTCCTCCTCGCTGTACTGCTGAGCTGCCCAGGGCCACCACCTGGCCAGATCCAGGAGGCACGGTTTTGTGACCGCCATTCTCCTTTGTGACATTCCACACTGTGCAGCACAGCTCTGTAGACAGCACCACACATTTCTGAAATGGAGGAACGAGTATAATATTTGGGGAGCATAGGGAGCTTGATCATTAGGGTTTAATCATTACTGGAGGAAGTTAGGTGTTCTGACCAGGCAGTCTGTGCGGGGGCCAGGAAGTGGGGAGAGCAGAGTGTCAGAGGAGAGAGGAGTCTGTGGGTTTGACTATGCCGGTCACTGGGGCAGGTAGTGAGCTGTAGAGGTAGATTCAGGTCAGACTGTTGAGAGTTTTTGTTTTTTTGAGACAGGACCTCTCATTGTAGTCTAGGCTGAATGCGAACTCGAGGTGATCCTCCTGCCTCAGCCTCCTGAGTGCTGGGATTATAGGCGTGTACACCTGGCTTTATTTAGAGTTGTATATGTGATTCGTGGAGTGAGGATTGGTTAGGAAAAGCGCTCTAAAGAAAATGAATCCTTACAGTAATGAAGACGAAAGTATTCAGAATCATCTTCCCACTGATGATAGAAGTGAAATGAATTAAATATTTAAAAAGCATAAGGAAGTAATAAAGATAGGAATATATAGGCCAGCATCTAGGAGAAGGTGAGAAGCCAGGAAGAGATGCCTTTCATTTCAAGCCATATTGGCCCTGAAGCCATTTCCTAGCTTTTAAACTAAACTGCACTTTCTTGTTTTTCTTTTCTTTTCTCTTTCTTTCTTTCTTTCTTTCTTTCTTTTTTTTTTTTTTTTGACACAGAGTCTTGCTATGTTGCTCAGGCTTGTCTGAATTTGTGTGCTCCAGTGATCCTCCTGCCTCAGCCTCCTGAGTAGCTAGGACCAAAGACTACCCCTAGATTGAGCTTCATGGTTTGTGACCATGTGAGGCTAAAACTGCAAGGGTCAAAGCCCAAGACCTTCCAGAGCTGAGGTGCTGACAGGCCACCTCCATTTAGAACTGAGTCTCTAGGGTGTATCTTTAGGTAAGGGTGAGCCAATCCAGTTCCATTAGGTTGGCCAGGAGATCCTCAACTTGAACTTATGTTGAAATGGCCAGATGTTTGGCAGAGTAAACTAAGATTCTAGGCCTCGAAATATTTATATAAACTAAAATCTTAGATCTGACGTTATTTGTAGAAATAAAATTTCAGATTTCATGTCCCATGAACAGATTAACAGGCACACAAAGAAATAAGACCCCAGTCCTTAAAATAGAAATCATCCTTAAAAGCTTCAATTATTGGGGTTATAAAGCACCTTAAAGCAGTCATGCTCACTATGTTCAAAAAAATTAAGCTTGAAGATTTCAGCATGAAACTGAAAACCACAGTGACAGATAAGATTTAAAAAGAAACAGAGTATGAATTTTTTTTTTTGGTACTGGGGCTGGAACTCAGGTCCCTGCGCTTGCAAGGCAGGCGGTGGAACCACTGAGCTAAATCCCTGGCCCAAAAATGAAACAAATAGAAATTCTAGAACTTCAGGGACAAATTAATAACAGATGTGACTCAATCAGAAGATTGGCCAGAAAAAAACCTTTTTAGCCTACAGAAGGAGAAAGAAACATGGCAGATAGAGAGGGGGGAGTATGTTAGTCCATTTTTTTCTTCCTATTAGAAAAGAGCTGAGACTAAGAATAGAGGTTTACTTAGCTCACAGTTCTTGAGGCTGGAAAGTCCTAGAGCAGGGTACTGCCACCCAGTCAGGGTTGGTGACCCAGTAGCTCTTCTCTGCTCATTCATTTGGTTCAGTAATAATAATAGCTCCAATACGTATGTAGCTGTTTGCCTTGATACCAAGTGATCCATCTGACAGGTAGATTCCAGGGACTTGGGTACAACCAGTAAAGAATTGCAAGCAGACATTTAATGGTGAAAGAAAGAGCATTAGAAGATAACAGGAAGATGTGCTCTGGGCAGATCCGAGCCATCAGAAACAAAAATGGGGTGAACAGGGCCAGGGATTTAGCTCAGTGGTTCCAGCACCTGCCTTAAAAGCGCAAGGTCCCAAGTTCGATCCCCGGTACCAAAAAAAAAAAAAAAAAGGGATGAACAGAAAAGTGGTGCTGGGACGACAGGGAACTAAAAAGCACAGCACACAGATAAATCAGGCTTTTGGATTTTCAAAGATGTTCACCCCAGCCTAGGAGCCTCTCATTGAGTTTCTGGGTGAGGTTGACAGGAATGATTGACAGGGTGCTGAGTCATCTCAGGGGCTTCCGGCAGACATTCCTGTCCCAGAGTTCATTCTGATTAAATTCTGAACCTGAACCTTTCATGGGGTGGAGAAAAGGTTACTGAGGTCAGGCCACAGGATCTATGTGTGCTCTGGCCTGCAGAGAGAGATCCAGGGTCTTTGTCATTTCATTTTCTGCTTCTCTCAGAACACTGGGAAGAGGATTGGCCCGGAGGTACAGGCCTGTGATCCCAGCACTCAGGAAGCTGAGGCAGGAGGATTGTCATGAGTTTGAGGCCAGCCCTCAGTATGCAGTGAATTCAAGGCCTGTGGGGACTACACAGTGAGACTCTGTGTCAAACAAACAAACAGCCCTGAGATGTAAGACTTCTCTGGGGCATTTAGAATAAATTTCCAACTCTGCCCACAGTCAACGTGACACTGCAGTGAGGCTCACCCTTCCTCCCCAGCCTCATTTCATGCCTCTTCTCCTGAGTGTTGCCTGGCTCTGCTCATGGTTGTCTCCCTGCTGTCTTTCGTGCCTCTGCCTAAATTCTGTCTCTCAGAGAGGCCTATCGTGATTCCAAATTGGCCTCTCCTGCCGCTTCTCCTCCAGTCTCCATGGATGTGTCTGGCCTGGCTTTTCCTGGAGCACACTGGCTCATGAGGGCCGATGATAAATTTCCAGGAATTTTCACACCGGAGATGTCACATTGGTAGCTTGAAGTTAGCGATAGTGGAGGTATTTACACTGTGAAAATTGTCAAACAGTTCTCCCACCGCTCTGTTTGTTTGCTTCACAGCACTTGATCACAGTTTGAGATTCTGTCTAAACTTCTATTGTCAGATTATAATATTCGCATACTGTTTGTGGTACAAGGGATTGAACCCAGGGCCTTTGCACTGAGTTACATCCCCATCTCTTTTTTATTCTTTATTTTTTGAGACAGGGCCTTGCTAAGTCATTAAATTGCCCAGGCTGGGCTTGAATTTGCAATCCTCCTCCCTCAGCCTTCCAGAGTGCTGGAATTACAGGTCTGCATTGCTATGCCCAGCTTACCTTGTATAGTTTATAACTGTAATGGTCTAGAATATTATCTGGCATGTAGTTAGCACTGAATAAAAGTTATTTGCTCTAAGCTCATGACTGTAGTTTGTGTGTGTTTTGTTCCTTGTCTGGCAGTGTGTTGGAGCCCATTTGTACTGGCTTGGGAAAGCCAGTTGTGGATCTCTTTTCCCGATTCCACATTTATGCAGCTTAATACTGGCTGTGGCAAGAGTATTCACACCACGATAACTGGCAAACACTTCAAATAAGCACTTAAAATTTTTCCTTTGTGGAGCTCAAGGTGCAGCATGCTATTATCTAGCATAATGCCTGGCATTTAGTAGATATTCAGTCAACATTTGCTAACACAATACCAAAGACCATGTGTTTAATCAGTTTCTTAAGGTCCCTTCAGCTGCATTTTGACTTGATCACTGCAGAATTCCCTACCATAGGAGACCCCATATGGACATTCCTGGGGTATCTCTGTCCTATTTCCTGGCTGCTCTACAAAAGCCAATCTTCACACCTCTCCCTTCTTGCTTTGCTTTCTTGGAAGCAGTTGACAAAAGAGAGCAAGGCTGAGAAGCAGGAAGGTCATCAGAGGTAGTGACGCATCCTGATGACAGGGCTGCCTCGTGTTCCTGGGGGTCTGTATCCGGGGCATTGGTGTGGAGCCCGCCAGCAGGTTGCTACTTGGATTTTACAGCCTTGAGGTTCCTGTGAGAGTGTCAGGGTGGGCTTTGAAAGCAGTGCTGCAGTGCATTTCCTCAGAGTTCTGCAGCAGTGCTAGTGTGCTTTCGTTGTTTCTGTTTCATAGTTGGAGCAGCTGAGGCTCACGGTAAAGGAGTGATGTGGGTAAGGTCACAAAAGCGAGCTCTATAGTTTCCTTCCATCACAGCATGCAGCCTGGCTTCAGTCAGCAGCAGCGTTTGCCACTCACCAGGCCCTGATTCTTTAGAGGTTGATGGGACTTGGTCCATCCCGCAGCAGGGTCATCTCCACGTGGTCTGAGAATGCAAGGGATAGGGGAAGGCGGGCCCATGGTTGTGCTATGTAGTTCAAGCAGCCTTGAACTCACTCTGCAGCCCAGGCTGACCTCGAACTAGAGGTGATCCTCCTCTCTCAGACCCTGGAGTGCAGGGATTATAGTCATGCGCCCCCACGCTGGCAGGGGAAGGTTCTGAGCACAGCCCCAGAAGAGGGGGGGCAGGCACCCAAAGCTCAGGGCACCAGCAGTTTGGTGCCACCAGGGCATGGAGTGGGCAGCCCGCCTGAGGCTGCAGAGGGTCTCTAGGCAGACGCAGAGCAGTGGTGAGCTCTGCATCCTTGCTCTGTGGGGCTTGGACGTGGTTCTTTTGGTCTTGCTCTGGAGGCCATGGAGTGTCTGGGCAAACATTCACTTTTGTGTCTTGCTTTTGATGCTCATCTCAAAAGTATGTGAGAAAGTCAAGCTTTGGATCACCTGGGAGGCACTGCATAGAGCCTCCCGATGATGCCAGCACCCGTGCTGCCTTTGTGTGGGTGTTGGCACTGGGTAGTGCTGCTTTAATCGTCTTGCTAATGAGAACAGATCGGGACTTAATATGTAAATGATGCGCTTGCCTGGAGGAGGCCGAACAAACATCCTCCCAGCAGGCTGACAAACAAAGAGTTGGTGGAAGCTCCAGAGAGACTGGTGGGGAAGCCAGGCACTGAGTCCTCACACAACACACGCCAGAGGACACACTACTCCGGAGCACATTGTAGGCAGCGCTTGGTCTCAGCTGACATCATCTGCCACAACGAATGAATGTTTTTATTTTAAAGTGTATTGGTTTGATAGTTCCGTTTCTATGTGAACAGTAAATTGTCATTGCTTTTCTATAGTTTTATGTGGCATGAATAGAGATCTATTCCTTGTTTTCTCCCTGTATCTATTAAATGACATTATAGTACAGACAAACAAATGATCATCATGGGGAGATGCAGATTTTCTTTTCCCTTCAGGGAGCCACTGGGGCATTTTGAGTTATGTGATCGGCTTGGCATTTTAAACAGAACATCTTGGCTCTGCAGAATAGGGCTTGGGAGGAGACAAAACAAGACTAAGAGGCTGATGAGGCCTAAACTAGGTCAGGGTAGTGTTGTCCAGGAGAAGAGGGATCTGAGAAATGGCTAGGACTTGGCCACTGACAAGATTCAGGGAGCGAGCACAGCAGGTGAAGGAGAAGAAGCCTGCCCAAGGGCCCAGCCCTTGGTTCCCAGGTGGCTGTAATTGGATATGTTGTGGTTTCATTAACTAGTGAAGAAAACAGAAAGGAAAGGGCAGTAAAAGGCAGCAGATGTGGAGACAGGGAGCCCCATTTGGGCAGGTGAGGTTTGTGATATGTACAGGACATCTAGGCCATTGGATCAATGACCCTGAAGCTTGAGCCAGAGGTCAGGGATGGTCTTGCAAACCTGGGAAGAATCAGGATTTGGGTTGTGGTTGGGCAAGGAGAGAACACTGAAGCTGTTATGAGTTTGAGGGTGTTGGAGTCTTCTCCTAGAGGTGATTTCGAGGTTCTTTCTGTCCCAAACGAAGAATTGATCGAAACAAGCATGAACAGTGCCAAAGTTTCACATTTATTAAAGGCAGTGGAAAACAAAAAACAGAAAACAACCAGGCTCTGCAGAGCCAGTTTTGGGCAAGTAAAAGCAGGAGAAAGGAGAAAAAACAAAACAAAACACCCCCCACAGCGTGGGGTGGGCTCCCGTGATGGGTCAGACAGCGAGCGCTTAATGGCCAGGGCCCCTTTTTCATATTTCCCACACTGGCCTCCGGTCCAGGTCACCCTACCAGACGCTGGAGCTCTCCTGGGAAGTCCACGTGCAGGGCTTTGGGACTGGTTCTGCACCTGTGTCCAGGAGTTTTGTCAGGCCTCCCTCCCCAGCTAGTTTTAGCCATGCCCTGCCTTCCTGCTGCCAAAGCTCCTGTGAAATTCAGTGGACTTACGCACTCAGAGTTGCAACTCAAGTTGGTCAATTGCCTTCAAAGTCTCTCTGCTGTTTAATTTTAGGTCACATTTTCTTTCAGACAGATCTCAGTGTCCTTAGACAGACACTGGCCCAGGATTTCTCAGTTAATCCCACAGAGGAAAGGCTGTTGCAACATTCCTTCCAGAACTCTTTAAGGGTAAAATCTGTATCTGAGACCATCTGGAAGTGCAAGCGGCACCCATTCGGTCATAACCCAGGGTTGTATGTCAGGCCGGTTGTAACTCAAGGGCCCACTGTATCTAGGCAGGTCAGAGTTCCAGAGAAGGGAAGCCCAGGTGTGAGTTTGCAAAGGAACAGCCTTAGGAATGGGCGAGGTGGGAAAGGATGGGTCTTGGTGACTACTGGAACAGAGGACTATCAACAATGTCACACATAGCAGGGGCTCAGTAAGACCAGAACCCAAAGGTGCCTCACTGGACTTGAAAATATGGAAGTCATGGAAAAATATGGCACCACTCTTAGGCTGCAGTACAGTTTGAAATCCTTCTCAACCCTACTCTCCACAGTTGCGGCCCCAATTAACTGGAGCTGCTTCTAAGAGACCCACCTGCCCAGCCACCTGATGACTGTCCTGGGTCGGTACGGGCAGGAGGCACTGACCTCTCCTGGGACAGGGAGAAAGAACTTGAGCAGGGGAGGGAGCCTCAGAGGAAGGAGCAGGAAGTGGGAGAGTGAAGCCTGGAATAGAGAGAAGCTGGAGCTGAACCAAGACTAGCAAAAGGTGAGGTTGCTTTGTGGGAGCAGCAAGCTGGCCTTGTGAGGTTCTTCCCCTCAGTCAGGTGTGTGTGACTGGCATATGGGGTGGGTGTACAGGTTTTGCGGTTCCCCGTGACTCCAAAAACTTATTCTCTCAGGAACCCTTGAACCTGGAACTGAAAAACAAGTGGCTCAGACTAGGAGCTCCTGGCGGTGGTCCAGTGACTTCGTGCTGTGGCCTTGTCACATTAGGGTGCTCATGGAACTGTTTGCCCGCTGGCTGAATGCCTTAAACTTTAACTAGCACATTGCTCAGTTTCCCTCTGGTGGCTGCCCTGTCCAGAATAAGCCTATGAAGTATTTAGGAAAAACAATGAAAGAGTTATCACAGTGACTCATTAGCTATGGTACTAATATTTAAATGAAATTATAACTTCGGGCCCAAGTGACCAGAAGGGGACCCTAAAAACATCATTTATCTTCTCAACATGAAATGACGTGAGTGACATTCAGCCTAGTGGCTGGAATGGTTTTCAAACCTTCTAGAGAGCCCACTCCCCTATTTCCTTCTTCCATCCCCCCCTGGCCCTAAGTTTAAAACAGCTTCTCAATGTTACATTAGTGAGATACCAGGGTTTCTAATTTTAAAACAGGGGAGTCCAAATTATAAATAGCAAATGGATGCAAAAATGTTTTGTTTCTCTCACCATCTATTTTAAAACACACCAATAAAAGACAGTAATGACTTAATAGTTTACTCTTATTAATAAAAGAGGCCAAAGGCAGGGAAAGGCCACAGCTGCTGAGGCCCTGTGGACTGGTGTTTAGAGGTTGGCACCATAGGCCAGCACCTGGGCAGCGATGGTGGCGACAGATTGCTTGAGTCTGAGCCTGAACTTCCTGAGCTTGAAGGAAGGTGGCCTTGGGCAGGTGGCTCCACCTCTCTCTCACCCACGCCCTCCTCTGTAGTGTGATGGTAACCGTGTGGCTTCCCAAAGCTGTTGTACTTGTCCAACAGATTGAAGCACTTAGGAGATGCCTGGTGTGTCAATGCAGTTCTTAAAGTAATATAAGCATAACCCCAGCACTCTGGGAGGCTGAGGCAGTAGGATCACCAGTTTGAGACCAACGTGGGCAACTTAGCAACTTAGGGAGACCCTGTCTAAAAAGCAAAAAGTGAAAAGGCTGGAGGGCCAGGGATTTAGCTCAGTGGTTCCAGCGCCTGCCATGAAAGCACAAAGTCCCGAGTTTGATCCTCGGTACCAAAAATAAAAATAAAAATAAAAAAGATTGGAGAAGAAGCTCAGTGTGAAGGCTCTGGGTTCAATCCCAGTATCAGAATAAATAAATAAGTAAATAAAATTATAATCCTGTGTCGGGAATGTAGCTCACTGGCACCACACCTGCCTCGAAAGTGCAAGGTCCTGAGTTCAATTCCCGGTACTGAAAAAAAAATTTTATAATCCTTTTGGAGGACAGTTGAGTGATACGTATCTAAAGCCATTAAAATGTCATATATATATATATATATATATATATATATATATATATTTACAGTACTAGGGGTTTTACTCGGGGGCTCATGCATGCCAGGCAAGTTCTCTATCATTGAGCTACTTCCCTGAAACTTTTAAATTTTATTTGATTTTATTTTGAGACAGGGTCTTACTCAGTTGCCCGGGCTGGCCTCAACCTTGCCATCGTCCTGTCTCAGCCTCCCCAGTAGATGAGACTGAAAGTGTGTACCATCACACCTGGCTAAAATGTCAAAAATTGTGACCCAGTCACTTCATTCTGCCCCTTGGCACCTGGCAGCATCGCTCCCATTTAAACAGAGTAGGGATTTAATAAATGTTTGTTGGATTATGCATATGTTTTCCTATGTGTGTCTACATATACATACAGCCTAAGCCACATGTGAGGTGGTGGTCTGGTAGGATTATAAAGGAGCTGGAAATGTCCTCTCGCCTGCTGACAATGCTGTGACATATGATGCCAGGCATCGCTCACGTGTCTGTGGTAACACTGGTGTGCACTGACCTATGCCTTCCAATCGTGTGGAGCACAGTACAGCCCAGACTTATGCACAGCATGCACAGAACCATGATAGTGAACGGATGTGTCACTGGGTCACATACTAAGACACTAGACTCTTGGTCCTTCTGCCGTGGATTCTGCTATTTACAAAGAAAGTGGACAGCAGGGCAGTGTGCGGGCTGCTCTGGTGGCAGCTCAGCCTGTCTCTCGCATCAGGGTCAGGGCTGAGGGCAGTGCCAGCCTCTGGGTCTAGCTTCCCGCACTGCACTCTACAGTGCTCGAACCAAGCTGGTGTTGCTGAGCAGTGCACGCCCACCCCGGCACGAGCGACGGGTGACTGTACACACGTGACCCGAAGTGCTTGGGTTTCCCTCCTCGCTGGTCAGGATCTCACTCAGGAATGGAGGACAGCTGGATTATCCTCACTGCCAGTAATTCTGGACAACGATATTTTGCTTTTGCTTTAGTGTTTGACTCTCCGAGCCTCCTGCACTTGCTAATCAAGTATTCTAGTGACCAAACTCCTTCCCTCTCACAAGAGAGTACCAGCTCTGTGGGCACAGGACTGTGATGCCCACCAGACATTTAGGGGTCAGCACCAGACAGTACGTAATTGGGTGCCAAATGCACACAGAAGGGAAAATGATTCCCACTGCGGCCACTAATAGTCACACAGAAGGTGGACCTGGTGGTGCACACCTCTAGTCCCACTTTCTCAGGAGCCTGGGAACTTAGAGACCCTGCCTCAAAATAAAAAATAAAAAGGGCTGTAGCTGTAGCTCAGTGTGAAGGCCTTGGGTTCAATCCCCAGTACCGGAGGGGAGAAAAAACTTTAAACTTCCCTGCCTACATATAATATACTCTTATTTCTAAGGAATTTTAAATACCTCTTAAATTCTCTAGCTGAGTGATTATGGTGAGGTGGAAAGAACATTAACTGATAATTAGGAAATTTATATTCTAAATTTGGCTCTTCTCCGTGTATGATTTGGACAAAGTCCCTTCTCTCCAGGCCCGTCAAATTAGGGGTTTTGAACTCGGTCGCAGACACCGCTCTGCTCTCAACGGTGTCAGATTCGTGCAGCCCGGGAATCCGGCTGCCTGGGACCCGTGAGGCCCTGGGGTGGTCGCTGGGTCTGCGTCCCCGGCGGCCCTGCCTGGCCCCCGCCCCTCGCCCGCTGTCCCCAGGTGAGGCCGCTGGCCACAGGCCGGAGGGTGCGCCGTCGGGCCGGACCGCCCGGAGCCCGTCTGCGGTCTCGCCAGACCAGTCGGTCCTTTGGTGACCCGCGCACGGCAGCTCCCTTCCTCCCCATCCTCCTCCCTCGCGTGGTCGCCTTCACTCCGCGCGGCGCCCCCGTGGGTTCTGCGCCCCAGCCAGCTCCGGAGCTGAGCGCCGGGGCTGACTCTGGCCACCAGAGGGCACTCTTGCGATGTGGACGCCGAACCGCTGTCGGTCTGTGCGGAACATCGAGGGTTGCGAAGCCATTCTCGACTGAAAAGGTTCTCGGCTGAGCGTGATCTCCCTCCCCCAGGCGACATCTAGCAGTGTCCGGAAACATTTTGGGTTGTGACAACTCGGGGAGAGGCCCCGGATGCTGCTGAAATCCAGGAAAGCACAGGGCAGCGAGGAATTAGCCTCTGAGGATGTTGGGGAAATCTGCTCTACTGGGATCTGTCGCCTAAAACAGAGACAGTCACTTGGAAGCAAGTCCTTCCGGATGAATTTGCCATGGCTTCCGTGCACCTAGCCTGGAGGGAAATCTTAGCATAGTGACCTCAAAGCGTTTTCGTTGCCTAAAATGCCGGGGGTCACAGACACCACACGGCCACTGAGGAGGATGTAGGGTCAGGCCCAGGGCGAGCAAGGGTCCCCATTATGGAGAAGACCCTGGCCCTGGGGCTCGCCCGTCTGAGCAGGACCCAAGCCCCAGGACAGCACCAGCGCTTCCTGGTGCAGGTCACAGTGTTGGGTCTTTGCCTTCCCCGCTAGCAGGGTGACAGCAAAGCCCCTGGGGCTGGTCCTTCCTGTGGGGAGGGAGGTGGGGCTATGGCTCTGGGGACAGATGGGAACTACCAGGAAAGAGTCTGGGGTGTCCTTTGGCATGTGGGCTGAGGAAGGGAGGCTGAGACGAAGCGAAGCGTTCTCATAGAGCCTTTCCCCTGCCCTCGGCCTAGCTTGGAAACCCAGGGCTGGGCTCCTTGCCTGTCTCTAAACTCCTGTGGGCCGGGGCCTCCCCCTACCTGACTCTGGGTCTCTCCTCGCCCATCAGTTCTCTGTGAGCGTGTCCACCACAGGAAGGGCTGAGGAGCTAGGAAAACAAAGGCAGCGGGGGGGGGGGTGTGCACACCTGTAATCCCAGCACTCGGGATGCTGAGGCAGGAGGATTGCCCCAAAATCGAGGCCAGCCTGGGCTACACAGTGAGCTCAAAGACAATCTGAACTACATAGTGAGACCCTGTCTCAAAAAGCAAAAACAGGGCCAGGGATTCAGCTCAGCGGCACCTCGCCTGCCTCCAAAGCCAAAGGTCCTGAGTTCTATCCCTGGTATCAAAAAAGAAAAAAAAATACAAAAAGAAAGAAAGCAAAAAAGCAAGCAGCAAGCAAAGGCAAGGGGAGCCTTTGCCGAGAGAGGACTGGAGGGACAGGGACAAGGAATGGGCAGAGGGACCTTCTGTGCCTCCCTAGGAAGGACTGGAGAGAAATCCTAGCATGTGGTTTGCCACCTGGAGGAGGGAGGGCAGTGTGCCTCCGGGCCTTGGCTCCTGCAGCGTCCCTGGCTGCCTGCACGTCCTTGGTTGAGCAATAACCTCTCTCTCACGTGTCCCCACTCCCCAAACCACCTGCCACCTCAGGTCTGCTCAGCTTATTACTCTTAGGGCCTGGGTGTCTGGTGACCTCCTTACTCTCCCCAGCCCTCAGAACTGCTCAGCAGTCCTCAGCAGGGGCCCGGGGGCTCCCAAAGACCCCCTGCTCTTCTGAAGTTCCCCAGGCTGGTTTCCCTCCCTCTCCGAGCTCCTGGGGCCAGGGCGTTAGCCCTTATCGCTCTCAAAGAGATGGCAGGGCGGAGACAGGCTGTTTCAGTCCTAGCCCAGGCCCTCCCTGGAGCCCTCAACCCCTTCCGGTACTCGTGGGTGGAGCTCAGTTCTGTCTGGGACTAGAAGCAGGAGCTCCCGGCAGTCGGTGGGCGGTCGGGACCCACTGGCAGGAGGAAGGGAGGCTGTCAGCAGCCGAGAGGACTGTCTGCCGAGGGGATTTTATTCCTGGCCAGCGGGGAATATTACAGAGGCAGGAAGCAGCCCCTTCCTCCCACATCCCTGGGGCAAAGGAGGTAGAAGGAAGCTCCTGAAGGGGACTGGAGCGTCAGAGGGGAAGAAGAAAGGGCTTGGAGCGTGGCTCAGGGTGGGAGACCGTAACTTAGACAGTGAAAGGAGCCCAGAGAAGAAGGGCGTTGCTAGGGGCGCCCCGGGCCCCTCCCCATCGAGGCCCTTGATTCCTCCCTCACCTGGGTAGGTTATGGGATGGATGGTTCGAGTGATGAAACCCTATTCATTCTCTCTCTCTCTCTCTCTCTCTCTCTCTCTCTCTCTCTCTCTCTCAGAAAATGGAGACCAAGGCTTCGTAGTCTGACGAGCAGTTCGGTGGGAGAGGAGGGGCCTGGCCTCAGTTTCCCCCACCCCCACATTTGTGCCTTTCTGTAGCGGTGCAAGTCACCTCTTCAAATCCTCCGAGTCTCAGCTTGCGTCCAGTCACCAAGAGGCACAAAACCGGAGAAGAGGTGGGCAAGGGAGGGTGGAGTTTGGAGACCCCTCCATCTTCTGCGCCAGTTAGGGAGGATGCGAGGGCCACGCCGCTTTGAGGGGCTCCAGGCTGGGGGGCGCGGGGCTCTCTTCCCGGAGCTCCGGTCTGTAGGTCTCTGGGGAGAAGCCCTCCCTGGGGTTCAGACAGCCCTTAGCCCCCGCCAGGGGGTCAGGCTTTACCTCCAGCTCCCCGGGCCTGAGCGGTGGCCCCGGAAGCCTCTCCCCCTCGCCTTGTCCCAGCCTGGCCGTCAGGGGGAGCCCTGGAGCCTGCTGGGGCCCCGGGGAGCACCCTGGCCCCGGGAGCAGGGTGTCGGGCTCTGAGATGCTCGGCAGCTGCTGCTGTGCCGGGAGAAGAGGCAGGAAGGGCCCCGAGAGGCGGGCCCACGGGGAGGGCAGGGGTGGGAGGGCCGGGGCCCAGGAGCCAAAGCCAGGCAGCTCGCCTCGGAGGCCCCCGAGATGGCAGCATGGGCCGAGCCAGGAGGGGCCGGGGGCAGAGCCGAGTCCTGGGGAGAGACAGAGGGAGGGTGAGGAGCGCGCGCCGCCCCTGCGCCTTGCCCTGCGCCTCCCGCGGACAGTCTCTTTCCCATCCCCGGGCTGACCCTCCTTCCGCGGCCGCTCCGGAGTGTCCTTCTCGGGGGAGCTTTCCAGACTCGGCGGCCGGTTGGGACCGCTGCTGCCTGCCGCCCTCCCTCCGCGCCTGCTCTGCGGGCTCCCCAGTCTCTCCTGCGCTGTTTACCTAGTTTCTGTGTCCGCAGCTCTGCGGGGGCAGGATCTATATCTGCTCCCTTCTCACCTGAATCCAGCCCACCTTGGGACAGATTTACTGCTCCAAAAATAAATAAATAAATAAATAAATAAATAAATAAATAAATAAATACAGCACAAAGACCTGGACGTGGTGGTGCTTGCACTCGGGGAGGCCCAGGTGCGAAGGAGACTTAGCGAGACTCTGTCTCAAAATAAAAAATGAAAAGAGGGCTGGAGATGTAGGTGAGTGAGAAGGCCCTGGGTTCAAGTCCCCACTACTGAGAGAAACGAAAGTGTTGGGGGGAGGAACGAAGGGTCTTCCCTGCCATGAGCCCACTCTTCACTCCCGCCCTGCAGCGAAGACTCTGGCTCCGGCTCCGGCGGGAGAGGCGCCGTGGGCCCTTCACAGGCTGCCTGCTCCCATCCTTCCAAATGCGCCCCTTTGCCGCCCGCCCCTGCCCGGATCCCCGAGCCCACTAGCTGGGGCTCCAACCCGCGTTCTGCACCCCCAGAATCCTCCCTCAAGCCGCGTTTTCCTCAGTGAGACCACGTCACTGGACTCAGAGAGCGAATGGCACCCTAATATGGTCCCTGGGGCCGTGGTGAGCGCCCCTAGGAAATTAGTTAGGACTCGGCCACGCACGCAGGTGGAGGAACAGGATCCGGGTGCGGCCCCTGCCGAGCGCATCCCTGGGCCTTCGTGAGGTGGGGCGCGGCTTCCCAGGAAGGCCGAGTCTCCTAGGCTCTGCCTCTCAGGATGGAAGGGCGGCCGCCGCATTCTGGAGCCTCAGTGCTCAACCGGGAGCTTGGAGGGCTGCTGAGCTGGTGACCTAAACCTGCGCTGCGTCCCTCAGGGCCGCAGCACAGGCTGCCGTGTGCGTGCGTGCGTGCGTGCGTGTGCGGACTTGGGAGGGGCACTTTCCTCCCTTCATGGTTTCCCGGAGAGGAGCGCTGGGTGCCCAGGACACTCCCAGAGCTGGGAGGGGTGCTGGGGCGGAGGGCCAGGAGCGCTGAGCGGCTGTTCAGATCCCAGCTGCCGTACTGGTGGCACAGCGAGCCCCAGCCTGCCCCTGGTTGCCCACACCCGCGGCCTCAGCTCCACGCAGAGGGGCGCAGGGTCTGGGCCGCAGCTGCATGCAGGCCGGGTGGAGGCCAGGGTCTTCAGTCTGTGAATGGGCTGGAGTGAAGTTCCTGGGGCTTCGCTCAGCAGCCTAGGGGGTGGAGGGGCCCCGTGATCTCGCCACAGGAACTCTGCCTTGCTGTAGAAGCTGACTGGCATCTGCCTACATTTCCACCCTGTTCTCCCACTCCGTCCCACATGCCACCATCCTGGCCCTCCTCCAGCGCCTCTCTCTGTCCCAGGGGCTTTCCCACTCCCTCTGAGCTCAGCTGTGTGTACTTTGAGTCTCAGCTCAAACGTGACTTTGTCAACGAAGTCTTCCTTCCCTGATGCCTCAGCACTCCACTTCCCCTCAGTAGCAGGGGTGCAGCTCTAGCAGCAGATCTGTTAGTACCGAGTCTGCCTACAGGACTACAGGCAGTCCTGCTCCCGGTGGCAACCCGTCCCAAGGACAATGCTGGGCACATTAAACGTTGGATGAAAGAAATGACTAAGCGAATAAGGACGAACTTCGTTTACCCATCTCTCTCCAGCTGAGCCTCCTTCTTCACCTGTGACCCTTGCCTGGCTCTGGCCTCATCATCACTGCCTAAATAGTCTTCTAAAGCCTGTGACACCAGGCGTGTGGCTCCTCTAATTCCACACACCTATAATTCCAGCTAATTGGGAGGTCCTGGCAGGAGGACCGGAAGTTCTAGGCCAGCCTTAGGCAACTTCGAGAGATTCTTTTAAAAATAAAATTTTGAAAGGGCTGAGGATGTAGCTCACTGCTAGAGTGCTTACCTACCATGTGTGAGGCCTGAGCTCCACCCCCTTAGTATGTGAGCTATTCTGTACCTAAGCTACAGAATATCATAGTTTAGCATACAGAACAGAACACTGGAAAGTATCAACTGAATGCTCACGTGATCCTAAAGGACCAGAAAGGAGGCTCACCGGTGTACTTTGCATCCAGCCCAGGGAAATATCAAAATACAAAATTGCAAGTGTGCTTTCTACTGAATACAGATTGTTTTTGGACTCTGGGGGAGTCAAACTATTCTGAAGGAGAACATCATGAGTTGGGGCCTTCCACAGTCTTTATAAAAGGATTCTCTGTCCCGCCCATCCTAGACACTCACGGTAGTGGCCGCTGCTCCCCTTCTTCTCCCCAGAGATCTCTGGGGGCTCCCGGAGGGTCCACTGTCTGACCAGCTGCTCTGCCATGGCCTGATGGGTGAATAGCATGCTGGGCAGGAGCTGAGGAGCGAGAGGTGGAGTGGGGTCTGCTCCCTGGCATCTGTCCTCCAGCACACCCATACCATGTCCGGGTTAAACAAGCCCCCGCTCCCTGGCTCCACACTGAGGGACGGATGCAGAGTGCTGAACCGTCCCTTGCCCAGCAGTGGGAGTGTGCCAGGTAGACAGCTGAGCACCCTTGCCCAGGGTTGCTCAGGGCTGGGATGTGGGAGCCCTTGGAGGAAGATGGTCCTCAAGGTGGAGTGCAGGGCTGGGGCCTCCTGGACAGAGGGACAGGTGCTGGTGGGGCCCTGGGCACAGGGGCCACTCTCACTGCCTACCTCACTGTGCACACCCATGGGCACAAGGGCTGGCCCGCCCCGGACGGGGCCCCCCAGCAGCAGGCAGGGGGAGGGTGGTGCCGGCACCTCCCACACCGGGTAGTTGACTACAATGAACTTGCTGAAGTTGAACTTGTAAGTGAACCTTTTGCCTTTGGTCTTGTGCAGGATCCTCTTGTTGTAGTAATACCTGGAGAAGCGAGGTTAGAGTAGAGCAGGCACAGAGTCAGAGTGGCTCCCCACCCCCAGCCAGCAAGGCCACCTGAGCTGGCCCCCTTCCCAAGGACGGGGGAGTGGGAACCAACCCCACCAGGGAACCAGAGCCACAGCCCTTGCCTCAAACTCCGCCCATCTGGCTGTGGGGCTGGCTCGCCTCACCTGAGGGCCCGGCTGAGCTTGTCATAATTCATCTGTGGTTTGCATTTCCTGCGGCCCCAGAGGCGGGCCACCTCATCTGGATCCTTGATGACAAACTCCCCGTACTCTCCCTGCTGCCAGGCGATGACATGGCGGAACTCTTCCTTCTGCAGCAGCTCCAGGATGAAGTGCCACAGCTGGATCTGCCGGGAGCCTGGGGAGGACTCGGCTTTGTAGGCCCAGTCAGGGAAGGCCAAGCCTGGCATGGGGAAGGGAGTGTGAGGGCTGCCCTGGGGCTCCAGGGCCCCACCCAGGTGGCTGCCAGGCTCACCTGAGATCCAGTAGTTGCCAGGGGAGGCCGGGATGCCCTCGGCCAAGCAGCTACAGTGCATGGTCCAGTGCAGGTGAGGGAGGGTTGAGGCTGAGTCCTGGGGGGAAACAGTCACCTCTTAAGGGAAAGGGAAAGAAAGACGGAACAGAGAAGGCCAGGAGGGAAAGAGAACAGAGTGCAGAGGAGAAAAGGGGAGGGAGGCAGGAAGCTTCCTCATACGCAGCGCAGGGCTCAGCCTCCTCTGGGGACCACCTCACGGTCCTGAGGCTGACCCAGGCCTGGAGCTTGGGGACGAGCCACTTTACAGAGGGAGAAGTACACCAGGGCCCCGTGTTCTGGCCCTGCTGGGGGACTTAGGCAAAGAGGGAGATCTCTGCTTAGGGCTTGGCAGGACTGGCGTTTTCCCCAAGAAAAGGCAAGAGGAAATGCAACTAATCACTGGGTCTTTCCAAATCCTGAGTGGGAGAAGGTGACATCTAAGCACTGCTACCTGACAGCCACCTTAGGATAACTTTACATGTGCGAAGAACAGGACTTTTGTGTTTTATTTTCCCCAGTGAGTCCCAAGTGTCTGACACATACCGTATTTCCCCCCAAATAAGACCTAACTGGAAAATAAGCCCTAGCATGATTTTTCAGGACACTCATAATATAAACCTTACCCCCAAAATAAGCCCTAGTTAAGATCATCAGCCAGCGCCAGGTGTAGTGGCACACACCTGTAATCCCAGCACTTGGCTCAGGCAGGAAGATTGCCCTGAGTTTGAGGCCAGCCTGGGCTACGTAGTGAGATCCTGCCTCCAAGAAAGAGAAGACATTCAGCCACGTGGGTGCATTTAGGATGTGCATTGCAACACACGATGGATGCATTAAAAGAATATTATCAATATATAATTTAATATAAATATAATATAATATAAATAAATAATATTGACATTAATACTTAAAATGATAGCCTAGATTACAGTTAAGTATTTGTAAAATACTTAAAAACACCCATTCAAACAGATGAACTTGAGACTTACTGCCAGGTGACCAGTGGGAGCACGGACACAATGCATGAGTAGCGTGTGCACTTGACAATGAGGAGACATGGCAGTGTCTAACAGGCATCTTCATACTCCATACGTCATGTGTATTGGACGTACTTAAGGCCCTCGTGTCAAATAAAGAAGTGTTTTCTGAATTTTGGTGCTTGTAACTTTCTGTCGATTTTGTGTGGACTGTCATGCTTTTTTTTTTTCCTTCATACCGGGGATCGAACTCAGGACCTTGCACTCGTGAGGCAGGCGGCGGAACCACTGAGCTACATTCCCGGCCCCCTATTGCATCTTTTGGAGCAAAAACTAATATAAGACCTGGCCTTACTTTGGAGGAAATGTGGCAGGAGGTGCTTCACAAATGATGGCTGGCAGAGTAATTGAACAGCGATGAGCTCATCGCTGGTGTCACTCTGACTGTGGCTCCCACTAACAAGTCAGCTCCAGGGCAGCAGCACTGGCATCTTGCTCCTGCTGGCACCCGGAGTCCCCTGGCACTGGCCTTGTACCCCCAGGTGCTCTGGAAGTATTCGTTCAGTTAATGAACCCTAGGCAAGGCAGAGGGGACCTGCGGTTTCTGTCCCGGGGAGCAGGGAAGGGCGTTGCACGGAGCCCCACTGAGGTAGACTTGCTTGATGCAACAGAAGGAGCAGTAAAACCCTCAAGTGGAAGAGAGGATGCTGGGGTGAGAGGTTGCTTTCCACGGTCACCATGGGAAGCAACAACAGAGGCTGCTAGGAGGACACGGGACTCAGGTGCCCTTGGGCTGGGAGATCCTTGGCTGCGTAGGACCATGCAGCAGCAGGCGCAGGCACCAGGCTGTCCTCTCCAGGGCAGCTGGCAGGAGGGAAGCACTGTTCTCAGCAGGGATTCGGGAGGCTCTTGTGTGTGGAGGACACGAGGCGCTGTGTCTGGAGCACCCATTTTAGAAAGTCACCTGCTGGCTTGGCGTGGTGGCACAAGCCTGTGATCCCAGGATTTAGGAGGCTGAGGCAGGAAGATCACAAATCTGAGGCTGGCCTGGGCTACACAGCAAGTTCAAGGCTGGACTGCCTAAAGAGACCCTGACTCAAAGCAAGCAAACCAAAACAAACCAAAAATCATCCAGGGCTCCTCTAATCCAATGTGCACAGTGATCATCCAGAGTCTCTTTAAATGCAGATTTGGATTCAGGTGGAGTGGGTGGACCCGAGACTCTCCATTCTAACAAGCTCTAAAGACGCTGCTGCTACTGCTCCTTGGGCCATACTTTGCATGGTAAGAACCCCTGGGCTACAGGGAAAAAAAGCCATAGGCGTTAGAAATTAAAGCCCCACCAACACCTCAGCTTGTAGGAGCCTCCTGACTCTTCCCACTCCCAGCACCAAAAGGTCCTGTGGCCTCTTGCTGATCCTCTCCTCCCCGGGCCTGCTCTGCGCCATGAGGTCAGTGAACCTGACAGGCCACTGGAGTCCCGTTTGGCCTGGGCCAAGAGCATCTCTGGAAAGTACGGCTCCACGCAAAATTGCAGTTCCTAAACCAACAGCTGGGGTGGAGAGTAGCTCAGTGATGGAGGATTAGAGCACTGGCCTAGTCTTCCCGTGGCCCTGGGTTCTTTTTTTGTCTGTTTGTTTTGAGACAGGGTCTCGCTATGTGGTTCAGGCTGGCCTTGAACTCACTATGTAGCCCAGGCTGACCTCAAACTTGCAGCAATTCTTCTGCCTCAGCCTCCCAAGTGGTAGGATTACAGGCATGGGCCTCTGGACCCTGAGTTCTAGCCACAGCACCATGAAGAAGAAACAGAGAGAGAGAGAGAGCAAGAAGCCTAAACTGACAGCTGTCCTCTGGAATCCACCTTCCCTGCTCTCCTGAAGCAGAGGGCCCTCTCCTGTCTCGCCCTCCTTCAGGCCCACCCGGTAGAAAGCTCCTTAGTGTAACCTCAGCCAGCTCGGGAGCGCTCTGCCTCAGCCTCTGAACGTGGTGGGCTGGGAAATGAAGGAGTGTGCGCCGAGGGGAGAGGTTTCTGGGCAGGAATGTTCCGGGACTAAGCTGATAGAATTCCTGCTGCCTGCTGGATCTGATGCTGCTTCTCAGTGTAGATTTAGTTGGGGTTGGTTTTTTATTTTTGGTACCGGAGATCGAACTGGGGACCTTGCGCTTGTGAGGCAGGCGGCAGAACCACTGAGCTAAATCCTGGCCCCCCAGCCTAGATTTAGGATCCTGCAAGAAGATGACAAACACCTGCCTCCTACCAGCCCGGACTTGCCCTGTGCCCAGCACAGGCTGAGGGCCTAAGACTGAATGCAGCAAAACCTCCCACCAGAGTGGCTGCACAACTAAGTGAAAGAGCAGGGAGACCTTGGCTCCATGTTCATGGGATTTGGCCACCGAGGCAGCCTGAAAAGGAAACCCAAAGTGCGGTCAGCGGCGGGGAACAGCCTCCTCCCCCAGTGCCCCCAGGTTTGTGGGCACCCTGGCAGGTGCTCTGCTCTCAAAGAAGCTTGCGCTCTGGGTGTGGAAAGCCTTGCTGTTGGGAAGTCCTGCCAAACACCCACCCACAAGTGCTTTCTTTTCTGCCTGAGCCCCTGGGTGCCCCAGGGAAGAGCGGGCTTCAGTTCCGCCTTCGTGCCTGAGACCTGTCCTGGGCATTGAACCTTAACCCCGTGTGCACTCTATGCATGCTCAGTGGGGCAAGTCCCACGCGGCCTCTGAGGGAGGCTCCACGCACTGGCTCTGTACAGCCCCTTCAGCCCCCATGACCCACATCGGAACCGAAGATCATAAATCAAAAGAGGTCATAACTCAATCTCGAATGATCAGTCCCATTTCTCTAAGGCACTTTGTGTTTCTGGAAGGGCTGTGGAAGCAGGCGATTATTACTGTCATCAGCAGCACCATTCAGATTACTACTAATAAGGTTAATCCCCTCGGCCAGGGGAAGCGCGCATTACAACACATGTAGGTTTTAGGTCATTATTTAATAAAGGCAATATAGATGATGAGGATAACAACAGAGAGCAAGTCCTAAGCCAGGTTGGGAGTCTAAAGAAACATGCAAAGCAGACCTGACCTCTCCAAGATTTTTACTGATGTGAGTGGGGCCCCCACGACGCTCCCCACGTTGGGTGCTGCAGGTTTTTCACGTGTTACTTCATCAATTCTTCACAATAGCCCTTCCAGGTGGGCATGAGCTACATTTTGCAAAGTGAGGAAATTAAGGCTCAAAAGATTAAGAGACTTGCATAAGATCCTCACCAAGTGGTGGAGCCGGATGGAAACAGGTCTGTCTGACTCCGGGCACCCGGCTCTAATCAGCCAATCAGGGTAGAAGATTTGAGGGTGAAACTTCTGGAGCAGAGAGGTGAGGCTGGCCGAGGGCCCTGGACCCCAAAGGAGGTGGTCTGCACCTCAGATGTGGGCTCCTTGCCAGAGAAAATGTCAGCCAAACCCCAGGCAGCCAGAAGCCAGACAGCCAGGTGGACAGAGGCCAATAGAGAGGCCGAGAAAGACAGGGACACGCGCACATACATGAAGCACAGGGCTCAGAGCCTCAGCCCGCTCAGCCCAGTGTGGCCCTCATGCAAAGCAGAGCTGTATGGAAGTCACCTTGCTGCTGTGGGCCTCTAGGCGACCAGTGTCGGCTGACTGCGGAATCTGATTGAGAGGACAAACCAGGTCTTCTCAGCGACCGCTTGATTGATTCAGTGGGAAAATAGAACTGTTACGAACACAGAGGCAGCCGAGGGAGCAGGCCAGGAGAGTCCAGTCCGAGGACAGTGGATCAGAGAGCGAGGCCGCAACAGTGACTCAGATGCCAGAGTCCGGCACCAGTGAGGTTCGGGGTACAGCTTGGGGTGAGGGGGCTCCTTAAGGTCAGAGTGGACCAACAGCCAGGCTACAGGGGAGCGAAGGCCCTCGCAGCTTGGCCTCCCCACGTTTGTTACTTTTGGGCCAGGTGCACGCCCCTCCCCTCCCTCACACCCCAGTCTCAGAGCACAGAAGCCTCTGCTGCTGTCTTGATCTCAGCCCGGGAGGAGAGTGGTGAGTCCTGAGGCCTCCATAATGCTATGACTAAGCCTCTGAGGTAGGAGAGCCAGAGGGGCTGGGGCCTGGGGTCTGGGAAGGACAAAGCCAGCCACCTCTTCCTCCGGGGGGCTGGGCCAGGCAGGAGGGTGGGAGTACAGGCGCCTTTGCCCTCTCCCTGGGCTCCTTTCCCTCCTCCCTGACCGAGGGGCTTGCGGGCCGAGGCCTGGGGTGGTGAGGACCCCTTCTCAGCTCAGCTCCCTCCTGCAGCCTCAGCTTCCAGGGAGAGGCTCCCCAGGGGTCCTGCACCAGCCTCAGTCCCCTGGGGCCCACCGAACAGGGACGCTTGTCTCTGCACCTCCGGGGGCTGTGGGGTTCCAAAAGCTTGTGAACCTGCACGGAGCAGAAGTCCAAGCTGAGGCCCCTCATCCCACCCCAGATCCCGGTCATGTGTCCAGCGGCAGGCTCGGGGCCTTCCCGCGGCCCTTGCAGGTCTCCTGTCCCACGCTGACCTTCCTCCTTGCTTGCTGCCCCCTCCTTGCCAGTCTCTCCCCTTCCCCCCTTCCCTCCGCTCTGCTCTCTCCAGCCTCCCTCCTTCCTCCTCTCGGTTTTCTTTCTCCCCTGCTGTCACTTGTCCTCACTCGTCTGGGGCACGTCCTCCTACTCTTCCCCTGCTCCCCTTGACTTGACTGTCTCTCTGGTCACCTAGTTCCTTCCTGTCAAGCGTGGCCTCTGTCTCAGGCTTCTTGCCCAACCCCTTTTTCTGCTGCCGCTGGCTCTCGTCACTTTCTGTTTTCTTCTCTTCCTTCCTGTCCTTCCTCTCTGGTCTCTCCTGGGCTTCAGAGGTGGAAACCAAAGCCTCCCACTTCTCTCCCGGCCCTGGCCTGGCTCCCCCTCCCTCACTTCCACCCCAGACCCTCCAGTGTCCCTTCCCTTCCCCAGGGGCAGCCTCAACTTTCCCTGCATTCCCGACAGCTGTGCCTTGGGGGAGCACCCTGGGCAGCCCCGTCCTTAGTCTCCTCCTCGGGAGGAGAAATCCCCTCCAGGGGACGCTGAGGTAGCTGAGAAGCCAGACCCAAAGAAGAGGAAGTGAAAGTTCTAGCAAACAGCTGAGCTGGATGAGTCGGCTGAAGGGCCTGGGGCTGAGTCATAAGGATCAGGACCGAAGGGACAGCAGCCAGCACCTGAGTGGCCCTCACCAACCCGGGCCTCTGGCACCTTCTGACTCAGTAATCAACCTCAGTCTCCATGTCCTCGCTCAGACTGAACATGAAACTCGATTTCTGCCAAGCCCCAACTCCTCCATGTACCCTGGTCCCTCGGGCCCCTGGGGTCCTGCCGCCCTTGGGCAGGGCCAGAAAGGGGCTGGCATGTGAGGGGCTGCGGCTCCCACGCTCCTCTGGCCCGTGCCCTCTCCCTTCCTCGGGAAGGACTTGGGGCTGTGGGCCACTGGGCGCCCTGTCTGGGTGGGGAAGACAGGGGGGACGGGGCGCGGGGACCCACGCTTTCAGGCTTCTTGGTCCTGGTTCTTGGGAGCCTAGGAAGGGAGGAAGGCGGTGGGTGGGCACAGGTTTCAGTTCACCCTGTGCCAGCCTGGCTCAGGTGGGAGTGCGCTCCCCTCTCCCCGCCCTGGTGGCCGCTTCCTGTCCCTGCTCCTCCTATCGCCATGCAGTGATGCCCACAGCCTTGCCTGCCTCCCTGTGCCCAGCTGCTTCCAGTCCTTACTTACTCTTCTCCAGCTTCAGCTGAATGGATGGCGGAAGGGAGCACACGGGGATGCCACAGACCACAGGAGAGGGAGATGCTAAGACCTTCATGCACGCAGCCCCGAGTCCATCTGCCCCAGAGAGCTGGTGGCCGAGCCCAGCCGATGTCCTCCTGCAGATGCCCAGGTGCTGCCTCTGCGGCTGCCCCCTACTCCTCAGGCAGCGTCAGGGTGGCCCAGGACTCCCCTCTCTACTCGGGGCTGGGGTGCCCTTCTTTTCCCCTTCCCAGTTGCCCCACAAGAGGCTCCACAGTCAGGCAGGGTGGGGACACAGGAGAGCCCTGCCGCAGACCTACCAGAGTCCCTTCTGGCAGCCAAGCAGCCTGCTTCCTCTGTGCGCTCTTCGCCCAGCCACTACCCTGTGCTCATCGCGTTAGGGTTACTTAAAATGAGAGCAGGATCTCCAAGCTCCCAGGGGAGCGGGGTGGTTTTTCAGACAATAGCATTAACCCTTCAGGGCCCGGCACACCACTGCCTGCACCCCAGCCTGCGGGGGCCAGGGGAGGTCTTCCTCTGGGTCTCTTACATCCACAGCCTGCAGCTGGGGCAGATGCTCCTAAAGCATCAGACCAACAGGGAGCTCGGCTCTCTTCTCGGCTCCCTCAGGGGAAGCGGACCTGCTGGGAAGTCCTCCCCGCTAGCTGTCCTCCCGCGCTGTCAGCTCTTCCCTGCAGATCCAGGGCACACCTGAAAGCAGTTCCCCTCACGGCTCTGGCTTCACACCGAGAGTGCTTTTCCTCTGAGCCCCAAACCCCCTACCCTACTCTGCTCAGCACTGGCACTGGGTCTTGGCAATTTGTAACTTTTCTTCTTAGTCTCAAATAAAATGATACTAACAGTTTACTTGGCCTCCTTTTCAAAGGGTGTTTAAGCATTTATTATATCTGTAGCCTCCCTGCATTCTCGCAAATGAAGCCAGGCATGGTGGCACATGCCTTTTAGTCCCAGCACTCTGCAAGGCTGAGGCAGGAGTGTGAGCTCAAGCCCAGTATGGGTAGCTTAGGGTTTCAAAATCTAAAAAATCAAAAAAGGACTGGGGATGTAGCTCAGTGCAAGGCCTTGGGTTCAATCCTCAGTATTTTTTTTTTTTTGGTACCGGGGATCGAACTCAGGTCCTTCTGCCTGCAAGGCAGGCGCCGGAACCACTGAGCTAAATCCCCAGCCCCTCAATCCCCAGTATTGAAAAAAAAAATCTAGAAAATGAATTTTCCTTTTCCTTATGAATTTCACTTGAAGTTGGATAACCAGATGAACTTCCAACTAACGGAAGCCAGGGGAATAAGAAAATGCAGCTAAGGCCACCAGATAGCCTGCCAAGGAAAGAGAAGGGGTGGGATTCTGGGAGACCTTGGAGTGGAGTGGACACCAAAGACAGTGCCTTCTAAGCTGCCCGCAGAGCTGTCAAGCCCATGTCCAGCCTCCCGAACACGGCAGGGATGAGGAGACTGATGGATGTCATGGGGGGATCAATATGATTTTCTTTTTCCCCCCCTGACTCCCAGAGGCCAAGTTTCCTGCTGCCTCTACTCCCCCTCATTACACTGCCCCCTCCCCCGGCCCTGAGCTGATGGAGATGGGAATGGAGGCCCATGGAATTAAATTCTGGGGTTGTTTTCTGGTTAAATCAACCGAAGCTAACGTGATAGAAAGGTGAGGAGAGAGAGAGAGAGAGAGACTGGATGATACAGGAGCTGGGTGCTCATGGGACAGTCAGGCAGGACAGGGCTCCAAGGGACCAGGAGGGCAAAGAGGAAAGGGCCATGGGAAGAGGGCTAAGAGGTAACACAGTGTCAGGGGCTAAGGCCCATGGTGGGGGACACAAGCAGACACGGTCTCCACGCAAGGCAGGTATGCAGCAAAGTCTCAGGTGAGCGCCAGGAGCCAGCACATTAGGTGCTGCTCCCGGAGTCCCTGGCTCTTCCCCTCCAGAGAGCCTGGCCTGCCCCCAGCTCACCTTCACCCCATCTGGTCTCGAATTCCAGAACCATCCGAGAGAGCAGCTGGAGACGCCAGAGCCCACGGGGACCACTCAGGAGGAACGGCTCCTCTCTCCTCTCCACGAAAGCCCTGCTCATTGAGGAGCAGGCAGAACCTGCAGGAGCAGAGTGGGGCGAGATGGGGCCTGGACTCCATCCTGCCCTCCTGCCCTCCTGTACCCTGGAGAGCCACCCTGGAGAGGCGTCCAGGCTGCAGCTCGGGCTGTCCTGCTGTCCCCGTTCTGCCGTCACCGGGCCCCAGAGGGCCCTTCGTGCCCCTGCAGTGGTCCTCCCCTCTGCCCCATTGTGGTCCGGTTTGCTCTTCAGTCCCTGTCCTGGCAGACACGGCTGGGCCTGGATTAGGAGGCCTGGCCCCTGACTTACGCCTGGCTCATGGGATGGCCGGGGGCCACTCCTGTTTCTTCCACCAGACGTGAAGGAATGGCCGAGGGCCTTTGGGGCACTGAGGGTGTGGGGCGGGATCTCAGGCCCGACCGGCCCCGGCAGCTGGTGTGCAGCTGGCCCCCCAGTGCCCACCCCGGCCTGGGTGTGGCCTCCCCACCAGGGATGGCTAAGTGAGGACGCCAAGGGCATCCCTGCCCCAGGCGGCTCCCTGTTCAGACCGCCCAGCTCCTCTGACTCCACAGGCGGTGGCACCAGCACCCCCCCACACCCGCCCCTGCCGGGGCCTGGCCCTGTGCAGCCTCTCAGCCTTCCTAACACAGTGAAGCCGCCCCGGGCCTGGGCCAAGGTGGCCGAGTGCAGCCTTCCCCGCCTGGGGTGGCTCAGCCCCGCCTGGGCCCCCGGGGCTGTGGGCACAGGCTCAGGCGGGCAGGGGCTCCTCTGGGGAGAAACCAAACAGTGCTCTGTGTGAGCCCCGTGTAGAACCTTCCTGTGACAGCGAGTAAAGAGCACAGCTTATTAGCTTTGTGTGGAGACCTCACCACCTGAAGGGTCCTTTTGGGATTCACTTGTGTCTTACAGCAAGCTGACATTAGAGTGGGCAGGAACTGGCGGGTATAGCAGCTCACACCTGTAATGCCAGGTGTGAGCCTCTGAGAGGCTGAGGCAGGAGGACTGCAAGTTTGAGACTAGCCTGGGCAACTTAGCAAGATCCTGTCTCAAAATAAAAAATAAGAAAGGTTGGGGATGAAGCTTAGTGCAAAGGAAAAAAAGGCAGGGCCTGGAGAGACCACAGGTGTGCTCAGACCTTAGGGGGTGGCCAGGTGGGGTGCAGACAAGGTGGCGCCATCCTCTTCCGGGAAGAACAGGAAGGAGGCTCAAAAATAAGGCTCCCAAGTCTCCTCCTCCACCATCGGCTGCTCTTCCCCCAGGGTCTGGCCTGGTCACAGCTGGTGCAGTGAAGTTTTGGGGACCTGGCTGGTTCCCGCAGGGCCGGTCTGGCCAGTGCAGGCGACAGAGACCTGTTTATAAGCAAGGGAGGCTGGAGGAAGAGGGGAGAACGCCCTTCCCACTGGTTCTTCCCACAGCAGACAGCGGGAGCAGCGCTCCCCATCACGGGGCAGGGTCCAGGCAGTGGTTCTGGCCCCGTCGGATTGGGGGGGGGGCAGGAAAGGGCGAAAGGGCTCTCCTGAGCAGAGGGTGGGTTTCCAGGTGGCAGAGGCAGAGGGGGAGGGAAGGAGCCACCTGGCGGACACTGGGAGGAGGGGACATCTTACTGAAGGAGATGAAGATGGCCGGGTGTGTGGCCGGAGCCGGAACCCTGCATCCAGGAGCTGAAGGAGGGGAGGGAGGCCGTGTGTGTGTGTGTGTGTGTGTGTGTGCGCGCGCGCGCACGTGCACGGATGTGTGTAGCTGGTGGCCATGCAGACTCTTCATGTCCCATTAGTAGCAATGGAAGGTGACATGTGGGGATCGATACCAATCGAGGGAACAGACTCCCAGTAATAAACCCATTTCACTCACACTTCTCCACCCCCGCACCCGACCTGAGACAGGGAGAGGGCTTCCCGCCCCGACAGCAGCCTGCTGTCCGGGGAGGTGGCTCTCAAGATTGTCCTTGCGCTGGGACCGGGCAGGCCTGTTGCTTGTGTCTGAGACCCTCGCCCTTCCCCTCTCCCACACCCGGTGGTGTCCACAGTCAGACGGGGAGAGCCTGGTGTTTGTTGACTGACTGCCCGAGCGCAGCAAACCGGATGCAGTTTGCACTCCCAGTCTCTGGGAAGCAGCTCCATGTTGGTGTCTGGGCGCGGGTGTCTGTCTGTCCCGGGGGTGTCTGACTGAGAACGCTTGGCAGCTGCAGGTGTGTGGGTGGGCTTCTTTCTTTGCAGGGTGTGTTGCCGCCGCGCTGTGTGTGCCCTCTGTCTCCGGGCCTGAGGGCAGTGAGCCCGGCGGGGCCTGTCTGCGTGTAAATGGGCGGGCCTATGTGTGTGCCGGTCGGGGCTAGGCGTGTGGCTGTGCTTCGCTTTGGAGACGTGAGTGGGTGTCCCCGGGCGTGCGTGCGTGCGTGCGTGCGTGCGTGGGAAATGCTGCCGGCCTCTCAGTGCTTGCCCCAATCTGGCCCCTTGAGCGGGATTGCAGGCTGTGCTCAGCGCAGGGCTTTCAGCGCTAAAACCAGGGCGTGTCAGGAAAATGGGACCCACAAGGAAGCCAGACAGGAGGGCAGCGCGGCTGTCAGGGAGGGAGAGGCGAGGGAGGCGGGCACCCAAGAGCCGAGGGAGAAGGTGGAGGGGAAAGGTGTTTGAGTGGGGGAGAAGCTGCCGTGGGGCAGTGGAGGAATGTTAGACTGCAGCAAGGACTTCCCAGGGGACACGGATGGGGACCCTTGGTGCTGTGACTGAGCTTCGACCCTGGCCTGCAGTCCTTCCCTCTCTCGGCCTGGTGGGCTCCCTTCCTCCAAGGGGAGAGCAGAGCCCCAGGGCCTTGGGATGGGGAGGCCTTGAGGGCGAGGTCAGGTGGCTCTGGGGAGGGAGCTGGATTAGGAGCAGGACCCGACTGAGCCTTACTCACTTGCCCACAGTGAGCGCCCAGCCCCACCCCGGGACGCTTTGCTGCTCTGCTCTGGGGTGAGGGCTGAGAAAGGGCCCCGTGGCTTTCTGGCTGCCTCTTCTCTCAGCCCCTTTCCTCTGCTCCTTCCCACTCCTGCCTCCTGCACTGGGCTGGAGCTCCCAGGCGAGACTGCAGGAGTTCCCGGAAGGCCAGACGGGACTTGTCTGTAGCCTAGGACCATCTCTGCGTTCTCCTGCGGTTTTGTCTCAAGGCAATTTTTGAATTGTTTGAACACTGACCCTTTGGAGCAGCCGGAAGTCTGAGGGGACGCTCAGGAGGAGTTCTGACAACAGAGAGGCATGCTAACACTGTGCCCGGCCTCACAGACGCCACGAGACTACAGGCAGATCGCGGCTTGGCGGCAAGGCCTGTGTTCCTGGATGTGGCCCCCTTCGGGCAGGGAAGGCCAGGTGCCAGGGACTCAGAGTGTGACCCAGAAGGAGGCCTGGCTCCCGGTGGCACCTCCCCTTGGCCCACAGAGCCCTCTCGGGGCTGGGTCCGTTTTCCTGGCTTCCGGCGGAGGGCAGGAATTCTCTGAGGATTACCAACCAAATCTGCTTCCGGCCCCTCTGAGCTGCGGGCCTGCGAGCTGTCGGAGCTGTCCGGACGCAGGGGATCTGACACCACTCACCCTCCCTCTGGGCCTTGTCTTTCTGTCTTTGGCGTGGTGTTGTCTGGTCCTCAGTGGGTCTTGACTGTTCCCTCAGACTGGGGGTTTTCAGGAGCCAAGAGCGGTGGCTTCTCAGATTAGGGGCTTCTTGAGGAACAGCATATGCTCCCTCAGAATGGGGTTCTGAGGGCAGAGCTGAAGCTCCTCCCGGTGGGTGTTGGGCACCTGGGGTTCCTGGATGGTGTTAGGGATGAGGAGTGTGAGGAATGTGGGCAGGAAGGACTCAGGGGCGACAGGGGCCTTGGCATCCATCACACGTGTTTAAGAGGGCCGGGAAGAGCACGAGAGGGGGCCGGGGATTTAGCTCAGTGGTTTCACCGCCTTCTGCGCATGCGCAAGGGCCCGAGTTCAATCCCTGGTACCAAAAAAAAAAAAAAAAAGAGCACAAGAGGGACGAGGCAGGACTCCCAGAGGTCCAGGGGGAGCTGCAGGTCCTCCAGGGCTCACAGTGTGGGCACAGGACGAGTGGGATTGTGAGAAAAGCAGACTGAGGCTGAGGCTCGTGCCCCTGGAGTTTGGGGCCCTCCAGGGCTCTGTGTCCCTCACTCTTCCGGACCTCTGGGCATTTCTACCATCTGGAACTGGGGGGATTTCGTGGAAGAGGAGAATTTGGGGCCGGAAGGAGAGGCTGGTCTCCTCCTCCCTCCACCCTAGCCCCTTCCTCTTCTGCCCCCAACACCAACCCAGGACAGCCCAACCAAATATATATTTGTGTATATATATATAGAGAGAGAGAGAGAGAGAGAGAGAGAGAGAGAGAGAGAGAGAGAGAGAGAGAGAGTGTGAAGGAGCCCTGTGTCAGGTTGATTGGAAAAAACAAGAGGGAGAGAGAAGGGGAAGCCAGGAGAATGCAGACCTCAAATGAGAACCGAGATAAAGCAATTACCTGATCAATACGGGTGAAATTGAGTAATCTAGCAGATCAATAGCATGGGCAGGAGGCTGGGGTGCTCCCTGCTCTCAGCCCGCGCCCCTACCACCCGCTTCCCCCCCTCTTCTCTCCGTCTCCCCCCACGCCAGCCCCGTCCTGAGCTCAGGCCGCTGCTCGGACCCCCCACCCATACAGCTGCCCTGTGCACCCCCTCCCTTCCTCAGTGGGCCGCTTGCTATCGGCTATCAGGGTGGAGGCCTCCCCTCTCCCCCGTCTCACTGGGGGCTACAGCACCAGCTGGCTGGGGCCACAAGGAGGTCGCAGGACCTCTCCAAAGGGGGCTGCGCCTCCTGCTTCCGTCCATAACCGTGACGCTGTGCTTGCTCTGATATGGATACATGCCGTGCTAGCACTGGCCCAGCGGCCCGGGAGGGCAGGGGACTAGATGGAGGCCCCTGGTTCCTGCGGATCCCAGGTGGCTGTGTGGTGGCACCAGGGCTGGGTCCCAGTGAGGGGCACTTATCCGCCTGGGGGAGCCTGAATGCAGGAGGAGTCTGGGGCTTTGAACTGACCAGGAGGGAGGGGACACCTGAGCTGCTGTGGGCCCAGGTTAGCACTGAAAATTCTAAGGCAACCAGAAAAGCCACAGCTTCCCAAGGGTAGGAGGATGGGTTGCAGAGCCCTGCTGCGGGAAGAGCACTGGAGGAGTCTGAGCCTGCTGACTGACGGAGCCTGGAGAGCAGGGCTGTGCTTAGTTGACTTCCAACTGCAGGGCTGCTCCTGGTTGCATAAATGAAGGGCCATCCTCACAGGTTTTCAGTTCATTTGCTGATTTGTTCCCAAACCCCGCTGAGCCCCCTAGAGCAGGGAGTCCTTCACTCAGCACAGGCCAGCATCCGGCGGGCACCTGGCCAGCTCTGCTTCACGGCTGAGAAGGTGCGACTCTCCCTCCCTGGCCCCGAGGTCCTTCCGGGGGCTTAGACCCGACTGCTCCCACAAGCCTCCTCGTGAAATCAGGGACCTCTTTAAAGCAACTCTGTTGCCCATCCTCTCCACCTCTCCTAGGAATGCCAGCATGCGAGCCGGAAGAGCCGAGTGAGTCCTGAGTGGGCAGCTCCAGGTGTCAGCCTTGGGCAAATCCATCTCTGTCAACCTCCATCTGCAACATGAGGACAATAATAGCATCTTCTGGAGAAGGTAACTGTGGATCCAGGAAACCAATGAAAGTTAGGTGAGAAGAACACAGAAATGTTCATTTTCGACCCAGGAGTAGAAGGGGTGGGTCAGCAGAGAAGAAGGTCAAGATTTCTTTCAGCCAGGCCACGAATGAATGGGGCAACGAAAACAAACCTAGATCTGCCCTGTTCTGCAGGTAGAACCATAGCCTATACCTGTGTACCTCAGTTTCCCCTTCCCTTTCTTACAGAGTTGGCTACTAAAGAGACAAAACTGATACAAAAAGACATTCCAATCTCAAGCACTCCCAGATTATGAAACCCTCCCCCCCTCCTCGTTTATGTTTCTCTCTGAGGAATCCTGGGAAGAAAACAGCAAACTGTCTTAAGGACACACTGGAACAGAGCGTCCCTCCCCTGTGGGTGAACCTGTGCAAGGCTGACCTCTGTCCCTGCAGACAGGAGTCTCCATCCTCCCCACTCACATGAGGCCCCGAAGGACTCCAGGTCAGAGGCCACAGTTTCCAGCCTCACTGCCCGCACTCTCTGGGACCCAGGACTGAGATGGGAGGAGGCCTGCTGCTGCTACTCGGCCCCAAACCTTCGCTTCCCAAGGATGGGGTTGCATCCCTGGGATCCACGGCTCACTCCCCATTGTCTGCCTAATCAGGTCCCCAGATCACGGAGCTGCTGGAGCCGGTGGGGTGGGGCTCCTCTCTTCCCTTCAGCCCCCATCAGTCTGGGATTGGCAGTCTGGGACTTGGGCTCCTCTGCTTTCTGGAAATGCTTTGATCTGCCTCTTTCTGCCCTGAGGCGCAGCCCCTGGAGCCTGCCGGACTCCCCTCCCCCTCTGGCTCTTGTCAAGGTCTCAACACTTCCGACTGAGACCTGGGACCTGAGGCCTGGAGCCAGACTCAGGGCTGGCCTCCCGCAGCTCTCGTTCAAAATCTGATTCTTGGGTGCTGTGGGGGAGAAATTCAGGCCCCTCAACTCTCATCCACTCTGGGCTTCACTTTTCTCCACAGTATCTACCTCCCCTGAGCCAGAGGGGAGAAGTGGATGTGAAGACACAAGGCCTCTGAGGACAGTCATCGAGACAGGGTGCTTCCCAGGCGTTTGAGTCACTAGGAATGACTGTGTCACAAAGTGCTTCACATGCATCACGGAGTCCTCACACCCCTGTACCGAGGGAAGCTGAAGCACACGGGTTCTGTAACTGCCCACTGCTTCACAGCCAGCAGAGTGGCAGGGTGGGACCGCAGACCAGAGCCCCATCTAGGTGTCTCTCTCTCCCCCCACCAGCTGGAGAGGGCCAGGGCTGGGCTTCCTGTTGGGCTCCTGCTCACTTTACTTTTTGCAGGACAAGGGGGACTAATGAGTCTGAATCCTAGAAAGGTTGTGCAAGAAGGGAACATCCCCAGTGGCGCTGTTTAGAACTAGAGGCAGAAACAGCCTCAGAGGCAGGTTCTCCATGGCTTCAGTTCCTATTTTCTTGCCCACATCATATTTGAGTAAATGAAAACTGTGGACATGTCCTGTAGTCCCCGGAGGGGAGGGAGCTTTGCAGGAGGGAGCGAGCACAGTTGCAGAAAGAGGGGAGAAGGCTGCAGGGGAGAAAGGGCTGACTGCAGGGTGGCCTGCATGTGGGAGAAGGTTGTGCTGGACAGGGACTGGAAGCTGGAGCAGACACTGCACGTGCAGGGTCATTCTCTCCTCGTGCATCTTTCATTTCAGTGGCCAAATGCCCTTCACGTTTCCTGCTATTTATTTCGAGAAACACTGATCAAGCGTCTGTAGGCTCCAGTCAATATTCCAGGCACTGGAGAAAGGGGGATGGAGTGAACCCCACGCTGGCCCTGGGCTTCATGTCTGTCCTCTGAGAAGTCAGACTAGGGAGCGGTGGCAGCATGGTGTGGACAAGGCTGAGAGGCAAACAGGGCTGCAGTGGGACACGGATAAGAGCCCCGTGCTGTCCTGGAGCAGACGTCCCGGTTGAAGTCTAAAGTTACCACTGGACAAGAGAAGCAGAGGAAAGGGCTGTTCAGCCATCGAGGGACAGGAGGCCAGGGTTGTAGCAGAGTGCTGGGCCTCACCCTGCTCAAACCAGTTAACTTCCATGTCACTTTCTTCTCTGCTCAGAATGTGAATGTTTAATTCTCAGTCTAATCACTGACTGTATGGCTTGGTCTGGCAGAGCCTGTTGCCTGGGATGTTGATCTCAAAGCAAGGTCCAAGCTCCTCCCCCTGGGTGGTCTGCAGTGAGGCTCCCTGAAGGAGGGATTCATGCACACGCATCCCCTCCTCCTGACCAGCCCACCAGTCTGCCTGTCACCTTGCTTCTCCCGCCCACATGGTGGGGACTGGACAGGATGGGTTCACAGGGCTCGGGCTGTCCACACTCCTCACTGGGCTGGCCCAGCCCCTTTAAGACATGGGGCAGCCAAGGCTAGCAGAATAAAGTGCACATTCTTTAGGTTTCCAAGAGCCTTAATACATTCGCCTCTTCATCACTCAACTGCACCCTTCTGGAACAACATGGGCACGCTGGGACACTCAGATCACGTGGGGGTCTCCCATAGGAAGATGACTGCCAGGCTCTGAGTGTGTTGCATGACGACCAACACCCTTTGACATTCCCATCAGCGGCCCTGCAAGCTGAGGTCCTGTCACGGTTTGGGTCTAGATGTCCCCCTAAAGCCTCATGCAGTCATAGGTGGGTGAAGTATAGTGTGTGGTGCTGAGATTAAGGGCATGTGATTACTAAAGCACTACACCTGAGTGATTGCTTTGGCACTGCCCTGATCCCAGTAGTCTGAATAGGAGCAAAAAGATGCTGTTAAGGTCTCGTTGCTTTTCGCTGCCTTGTGGCCTGCCATGCTGTTTCTCCTCTCTGATGCCTGTTTGCCACCCCCACCTTGGAGCCAGCCAATTATGGACTGAAACCTCTACGAATTGTGAGCCAAATAAGTCACTTTCCCTTTAACTCTGACTGTTGGGTATTTTGTCTCAGCAAGGAGAGAAAAGTAACTAACACAGGTCCACCTTGAACGACTAGTGACTGAGACCCTGCCTCAAATAAAACATGAAAAGGGGTTAGAGATGCAACTCAGGGCAAAGTCCCTGGGCTCAATCCCCAGTACTGTGGGGGTGGGGAGAGGCCCCTCCTTCCTTCTGGATTCTTGTCCTGTACTGGGAAACAAAACCAAGAAATCTCAACCTCAACTTTGTTTCTACTGAGATACAATTCACGTTCCATAATGTTCGTGCTTTTGTTGAAACCCAGTGGTTTCTGTGACATTCAAATTGTACCTCTATTATTCCTAAATCCAGAGCACATCTGTCAATCCCAAAGCTGATCCATTAGCAGTCACTCCCCAACCCACCCCCGGGCAACACCGACCTGCTTGGTCCGCAGGACCCGCCAGTTCTGGACTTTTCACATAAAAAGAACCAGTGTGTGGTCTTTCATGCTCAGCTTTGCCCTCTACTCTTGATGAGACCTTACAACGCCGAGACAGAAACCTCCTACTAACTCGCATGCCTGGCTCATTTCCTTTCCCCGTAGTAGCAGCCATGCTCTCCGGGCTGGAGGCCTACTTTTCACGACAGTGGGAAGCACGACAGGAAGCAGCAGCATGGAGAGGGAGCTGTCAAGAGGGCCAGGCACGGTCTGCGGCACAGGGTGTGGTGAACAAAACCAACACTCAGCAAACATTACGTAAAAGTACTTTTTTCTTTTTTATTTAATTTTAATTTCTGAGGTAAAATACTTTTTTCTTTCAACTTCCATAACAAAATACAGAGCTATCAGATACCCCTGGAAAAAAATATGTATATTATACATATATTTCTATAACATTACATCATATATATAATATATATGCAAAATTTTGAAGACTTTATAGAAAGCGGAACATCTAAAAGGCACTGCACAATGGAGTTAAGATTACTTACATTTTATTTACATATACACACTACTCTGCTTAAGCGGATAACTAGCAAAGTCGTCTTTCACATGTGAATGTCTCACTCGGATATCCCTGCATCACAATTTTATAATTCAAAGAATGCCTAAATATTTAAAAACAAATTACTGCTAACTTTTCCCCCCAAAGAAGAAACTTAAAAATGGAACAGTTCTTTAAAGACTGAATCAAAGTTTTCTTCCCAACCATATAAAACTATGTTCCATTACAGCTTGCAAAAGAAAAAGCAGAAACATAATTATGGAATAAATAAACAAGGGACCAACAGCCAACTGACTCTCACCAGTTGGTGAGAAGTGGTGCTTTTAATGCTTCTGAAGGTGTCTTGGCCCACGGGTCACTGGGGTGCAGTCCTTCCCTGTCGTAGTGAGCGGGGTTAATGCAGTACAGTCTGAGAACCAGGGTGTAGGAGCTCGGTGAACTGTTTGTATTCCGCTCCTACTCACCCTTTAGGGAAAAAGGGGAGGTCAGCAAGGCTGGATGCCACTAAGAGATCTCTGCTGTTTTCTACAGCTAAGAAAACAAACTGTTTACACAAACAAGTTCATGATTAACGAAATTTCAATAGATTTTATATTTGTAAAGTTTTAAACATTTGGCACAGCAAAATTCAGAAAAAAATGGAGGAAACAAAGTAGGTCCACTTTTCACCCCCTTTTTCCACCTGCTGTCGGACGGAAGAGACAGGCCTGGTTCTGCACCAGGAGAGGGCTGGGGGAAGGAAAACTCTCCTCTGACCCATGAAGTATCCAGGACCTCCACACGGCTGGCTCTCCCGAGCAGGCCCACGTGGCCCTGTGAGGACCCTCCTCCCAACCCCAGCCCCAGGCGCAGTGCAAATCAGCCAACATTACTGGTGGAATGGCAATCAAAGGAAACAGTTACATACCAAACAATTTCTTGAAGTCAAAAACAATTTTTCATGGAGTTGAACAATTTTTGAGTGTTTTTTCAAGTGTAAAAGCAGTGACTTTTTGTTCAAACAGAAGCAGCATCTAAGAATTTATTCTGGCACTTGTGTTCTAGGGGGTTACAGGTACGCATCATGGATTTCTCTCTTCCTATTTTAAAGGCCTCGTGTTTCTGTTCCTGAGTTCATACCGACACCTGCTGGCCTCCCCTTGGGGGCAGTGGGTGGCCAGCTGGCCTCCCTGGTTAGATCAGGCAATGCCAAGCACAGCCCTCCTCCACCTGCCGGGGCTTGAAAGAACCACAACCACCAAGGCAGCCTGACCGAGCCCAAGTCTTTACGGACCACTGTCTCAGTCCCTTTCCTGGGGAAAGATGAGTCACTCATGGAATTTGGATCAAGCCAAGGGGAGGACACCTGCCAAGAAATAGCATGCTGGACTCAAGTCATCCCAGGCCATCCAGTGTCTCTCTCACCTGTTCTCACCTTCCTGAGCCCTTCTCTTATGCATGCACTCCAGTTAAAACAAAAACCAAAACCTACCCCACCACTGGAGGATAACCCTCGGACGTTACTTTATGGAGTTCTCTTACGCCAAGGTGGAGGCAGGAGCCTCTCCAATCCCTAGACACCACTCTCATGCCTTGCCTTGCCCTCAACAGATGTGCAGCTGCTTCTCTCCCCTGCTGCTCCGCTAGGCGGAGCTGAGCCGCAGCTAGGTGACTCCACAGCTGTGCACACACACAGAAGAGCGGTGGCTGCTGCTTCTCTCTGCTCCTAGTCCTAGTCTTTTGCTTCACATAAGATCAATACTTTCCCACTTCTTTGAAGTTGCTAGAAGGGTTTTTCCCATGAAGAAACACTTCCTCGCTGTTTGTAAACTGGAGTCTTATGCAAGACAGTCAAGTGCTCAGGAGACTGGAACAACCTGGGCCAATGGGGATGGCAAAACTGGCACCCCACAGCAGGACACCCCTTCACGCACACCAGGCCTCATGGCACTTGGTGCCTCCGTGTCTTCTTTCCAGCCCCCCTTCAGGCTCCGCAAACATCCACTTGCTCCCCCAGTACCTTCCATGTTTCCCAGCTCCATCCACCTGGAGCTCCCACAATCCTGCCCTTCTGCTACCTATCCCAGTAACATCAAGAGGCAAAGACTTAAGTGTCGGCTAGGAGTTTAACCATGTCTCAGCGCTCCGGGATTATCTGAGAAGCTGTCCATGCCCCGTACAGGTTTTCGCTGACAGACCCGTATCATCTTTGAGTATGTTCATAGTTAAGGCTCGACTTTAGAAAACGAGGAGAGACCCAGACAGGATGGACAGACATCTTCGACAACACTGTCGCGCCTCTGGATGAGCCTGCTCAGTCACACTTTGGTTTGGCTCCCCAAACCCATAATGGAAAAGGAAAAATGAGGATCATTTTTTTTCATGTTTTTAAAGGCATTGGGTTGCTTCCTCCTGCCCTCTTCTTTCTTCCCTGAACAGGAGTTTATAACTCCTCATGGCTTAGTAGGTGAAGTAAGTGAAAGGTCCAAGGCATGCACAGCAGGCTTCCTGCCTCGGCTCTGCAGCCTGGGGTGCAGCTCCTTGTCTTCCTACCTACTCTAATTAGCAGGATGCTCTTGTGTCTTGTGTCCTGACTCACTTTTTTTTTTTTTTTTTAAAGAAAAGAAAAACGCCAAAAAACAACAAAAGGAAAGAAAAAGTAAAAAAAGAAAAAAGACCAACATTTGAACAGGCCTCTGCTCCAGTAGGACTGACACAATCTTATTCCTCCCCGAAATAATTAATTATAATGAAACATTTCAGGCAAAATACTTAGTATTAATGGCCTCTCACTGCTAACCTCCCGACCATGACCTTTTCCCTTTTAGGAATCTCCCTCAGAGCAAAACAAACTCATTAATGGCTTTTTATATATAAATACAAAAAAGAGAGAGAAAGTCTGGAACCTGAACTACCACAGGAGCAGAGTACCTGGGTCTTCTAGGAGTTTCCTTGTGGGGAAATGTAAGCCTCAGACAGGAAACAGGTTCCTTCCCCTTTCAGTTCAATACCCGCCTCGTCTCCTATTCACCAGGAAAGGTGTGTTCACATCCCACCTAATTCACAACAGAAGATGCCTATCCCATCCCAACATAAGGTACAAGTCTACGTCCCAGGGTGCTCAAACCGCCTAACTCCCTCCCCCCGCCACCAGATCTGCCACATAAATACACAGATGTATTTCATGAGAACAGAAACAGCTCCCAACACACTTGTAGTTCTATGCATCAGCGGCTGCTGCTGCCAGACCCTGGGGTCCCGATCCATTCCAGAGGAACTTGCTGTTCTTACTTGGAGGCCCCCGGGCTTCAGGGTCATCGTTCCAGCGCCGTTTCAACCGAAGCTTGGGGGGCATCAGAGCATCTTCTTTCTTCTCAGGCACACTGGGCTCTTTGCCAGGCCTGTCCTCACTGACTTCGGTCACCTCTAGGGGTTCTTCACTTGGGGTGCTAGTGGGTACAGAGGGCCAGGCGGGCGGGGCAGTGGGGCGGGCAAAGATGGCGCCTTGCCCCTCTTCTGTGGTCCTGCTCAGCACAGCACCCTCTTCTTGGCAACGCTCCTCCCTCTCTCGGGCTGACTGCCTGAGGCTCTCAGGATCCTTCTCAGAGATGGCAGAGGTGGGCTCTACCTTAATTCGTGGTGGCACTGGTGCCATGGTGGGTGCAGGCTCCTCGCTGTTCTCTACCCTTTCCCGGTTCTTGCGCCCAACAGGTGGAGGCTGCAGCTTGATAGAAAACTGAGTCGACTCCTCAGGATGCATTTGGCATTGCAATGGCGGAACCATGAGGCCTGGGTAGCGGGGAAAAGTCCGGGGACTCAGATGGTAGTTGAACACCGAACAGGCTTGAGAATGAAGGTAGTGTTTCATTTCTTCTGGGTTGAAGGAGAAGCAACTGCTGCTGGTGAAGGGGCTCAGGCCTGGTGAAGGGCTGTAGGAGAAGACTGTAGGAGTCAGAGACAGGGCCGGTGAAATGGGGACATTCAGGACACCTCCTCGGCTAGGGATCGGAGAGACAGCAAAGGGACTGTGCGGGTCAGGGTACATCCCTGGCCTCGTGAAAAGAGGAAGCATTATGTCAGGCTTGCGTTTCTGGTGGCCGATCCCTCCTCCTCCGACTGCATTCCGGGAGGACACGAGGTCAACACCTCGGCGCCAGTCAGCAGTGGAGCTGTCCTCCAGCTCCGCAAGCTCCACCTTCCTATCTGTGCCGTTGCTGGACTCCTGGACAGACGCCGTCAGGGAGCTGGCCGAGAACCGGCCCGACTGCATGTCACGGGTGGGAGAGCGGGTGTCCAGCGGTGGGAAGTGGAAGCGGGAGGATGCGGTCGGCACTGGCGGCGCACTCTGAGGAACCACACCTGTGAGGCGGAGAAGACAAGAGCTGCGTTGGAGGTCTGGTCACTCACCACCGGCATGTCACTGGCACCAGGCTTAGTGCAGCAAGCAGCAACGGGGCCGAACCCCAAGCTGCCCGTCCTACCAGGGATGATGCTCAGCTTCCTCCTTCCACTCAGCGGAGTGGCCATCTTACACACTTGTCTCCAGAGTGTGCTTTACTGCCTATAATATCATTCACTTGTTTACCAGGACTCTAAAATACACATTTTACGTGGCAGGGGCCGCCTGTGGCTCACCACCACACTCAGCAGTTCAGGACTCCCCGGCGCTCAGGGAGTATCAGGTGAGTGACTGCACGGGTGTAACGGCCTTCTCCTCTCCATTCTAAATAATGGGCCTACATCACCTGTCTCAACCTCAGCTTTGCATACAGCCTTTATTTTCGTAACTTTGGCCTTATGTATAAAACAAATCTGGAAACAGCATGTATGTAAAGCAGTGCATTCAACACCCCGAGACCCTGTAGCCCACATATTCAGACATGAACTAGATGAGTACTAAAAAGGAAGACATTTGTTTGGAACTTTTTTTTTTTTTTGGGTACCGGGGAACGAACTCGGGTCCTTGCGCTTGCGCAGCAGGCGGCGAAACCACTAAGCTAAATCCCTGGCCCAAGGAAGACATTTGTTAAGATTGGTTCTTATCATTTTGGATATACTTCAGAGATTCAAATATTTTTCAAACTCTCCAAATCTATATTCCCCTACTAAATTCTATGTAATGATTTCCATCCCTGTTCTGTTTTCAAGCACTGAGGAGGCTAGAAGAAAATCCTGGACCTCCTACTCCCTGTCACAAGTGCAACTGCTAAAACTCGAAGCTTTAAACAGAAATTAACATTGTACTAAGCACATCATTTTGAGAGGCTCAGAAGCTCTCTCTCAGGTTCCCTCAAAGGTCATAAGGAAGGCCTGACAATGGGGTGCCACCTGAAGTCTCGGGACAAGTGGGATCCTGGGAGGCGCCAGTGCGCCTACGAAGATGCTGTCGGGAGGGGTTTTTTTTGGTACCGGGGATCAAACTCAGGTCCTTACGCTTGCGAGGCAGGCGGCGGAACCACTGAGCTAAATCCCCAGCCCATTTTTTAAAAAAATAAACACCCTAAGGCACAGATGAGAAGGAAAAAGGGGATAAGAAGAAAGAGGAAAAATCAAAGTCAGTGAAAGTATGGTGGTCCAGGAAAGGAAAGAAAAATGGCACAAGCTACAGTGTAGTGAGTGGCTGCCACTTTCTGTTCTCGGTAGCACGGTCATTCTCAGATAGGCTCTGGGGCCGGCTGAAATGTGCAGGGCATGGGTGTCTAGGTATATGTGGCTGACACTGTCAGAGAGGCAGCTCCCAAACTGGGGCTCCACAGAAAACTCCTCAGCAAGACTTTTTTTGTTTTCGGTAGTGGGGATCGAACTCAGGACCTTGCACTTTCGAGGTAGGCTCTGTGACGAGTTAAATCCCCAGCCCTGGGACTTTATTTTTAAGTCTCATGATTTAATCTCATTTGAGAAAAACAGATGGACCGCCCTGCGTGTGATCTGAGCAGAGCCGAGAGTCCCTGGCCAAAAGACTTCTCAGAGTACTACAGCATCTACAATTCTATCCTTTTTACTTCTTTCGGCTCCTGGCTTTTTATTAAGACTAAATCCAGTCAAAAGCAGAAGATCTCTTTTATGCACTGGAGGACAGAACAAATTATAAGCTTAAGGTGGGAGGGAAGTAAAAGTCTGGTCTCCTAAGCAATTTAGGAAACTGCTTAAATGAAATTCATTCTTTCTTTTTTTTGGTACCAGGGACTGAACTTGGGTCCTTGCACTTGCAGGGCAGGCGGTGGAACCGCTGAGCTAAATCCCCGGCCCAAGTTCATTCTTTTTTTAAAGCAGCAGGTATCTGAGTCTTGATACATACAGAGGTGTACTGTGAGTCTGTGCGGAGAGATGACACACATCACTCCCAAATGCATTTGCATGGAGCAAAGGAAGGTGAGACTAGGGCACTGGCCCTCCCTCCGATTAACTGGAGTCACCCCACTTGTAGATGTTATATGGAGATTTCAAGTCTAAGATTTTGCTTGAAAAAATAAGTGCTGCTCCCCAACAGGTTGCTTTGGAAGGAGACCTCCTCCTTGAAACCACGGTGAGTGGCAGGGCTGGGAAGTCTGGCTGTGAATCTTGGCGCTGGTACCTCCTATCCTGCAGCTAGTGCAAGTCAGAAATGAGTTTTCAACCATCCTCTGACAAAAGTGAAAATAACAAGGGCTTTTGCTTAGATTCGACCCTAGCCCTCGGTGTGTGCCTCTGGACCAGTCATCTCTGTGTGCCTTAGTTTCCTTATTTGTAAAATAGGTAGTAACAAACCCAATGTGGTGACGAATAGATGTTTATATTATAAAGCCCTTATAGTATTGTAACACAGCAAATGGATGTATTCGTTAAAATACATTTTTATTAGATGATAATTTAACTCAAAAACCAAACTTACAAAGGCATGTATCAACTACAAATCACATACTAGATAATAGTATGAGAGCAATGTTCAAGTTCCTGCATGTAATGTTACTGCGGTTATGGAAAAGAATGTCCTTGTTCCTGAGATACAAGCTGAGGTACATAGGAGTGCAGTGCCATGATGTCTGCAACTTAATCTCAAAGATTTAAAAAGTACATATAAATAGAAAGAGATAAAGCAATGTGGTAACAATGTTAACCATTAGTGACATACACACCCACATAAGAGGATATGGGGGTGTTCACTCTCCTTAATTCAATTTCTCAGTGGGTTTGAAGTTTTCCCAAATAAAAAACAGCGGTAGAGGCGCGGGTGGAAGGAGGGAGGCACAGACCAAGAGGACTCAAATCCATCCCTGAACTAGTCTGCCCAGCCCTTACCACTGAGAGAGAATCATTTTTTACTACTTATCCTCTGTATTTTCCAATGTTTTGTATGCAAATGTAAGTAAATATTAAAATATTTAATAACATACTTTATAGAACGTTTTTAATGATAAAAATAAGATACTCTATGTAGAGGTACTTTTAGCACTATCCAAATGTTAAGTATTTTATCCTAAATTGTTAACAGTGAGTATGACTATGGGGAAGGGAAAAGAGAATATTTATTCTTTTACTGTATTATTTAGTTATGTTACAACTTTTGTATTATTTAGACATGGTACCATCGGCTATGTATTTCCTTTCTTTCAAAAAATAAACATCCAGGGCCGGGGATGTAGCTCAGTGGCACCACGCCTGCCTGGCAAGTACAAGGTCCCGAGTTCGATCCCCGGTACCAAAAAATTAAAAAAATAAAAAACCCCAAACAAACAGACAGAAACAGTTCCACCATATCGACAAACAATGGAGACAGGATCTAAATCCACACAGCTCTACTTCTTTGAGCATTTACTTCACTTTAGATTGTATTAACCCTAGCATAGGGTATCTTATCTCTCCTCTAACCTCTAAGTACCTTGAGGTACAGAACTCTCCAACATCTTTTTTGTCTGTAGGGCTTAACACATTATCTACCAAGCAAAGTAATGAATGAATTAATGAAAGAGGGGCCTGGAATGTATGACCTATTAAATAAGACATTTCAACAGTTCAAACCCTCAAGAGTTGTTTCCTGAGAAACTGTTCAGCGGATTACTATTCAATCTAGCCTGATTAGTCTTTGTAGTACTCATCCTTAATTTTACCTTTATACAGTGATTATCAAGATACACATTTTACTGGCCTACAATGGTCCAATGAGGTAACTTGCCAAACCACTAAGCAAAAGCACATACCACAATCAGACGGATGTTTGGTAAATGTTACATACCTTGGTCATCATAAAGTTAACCTTCCCACACCTGGCCTATGTGAGTAAAAGCTGTCTATAAACAAATGACCTCAGTTCTTTGGCACTATCAGCATCTAGGATGTAAGCAACCAAATAGCATGCCTGAAAGAAATGCACACTTTTGCGTTCCCTGAGACTTTCTGATTAAGATCTGGAGGCTATTTAGGATCAGTGTTGGGTCCATAGCTTTCGTGCAGAACAGGTATGCCAGGCCGCTAGGTCAGATTTAAGAGAATCTTGACAGAGCGAGAGTCTAGACTTCCTTCCTTCCTTGGAATACCACAATGACTCCATTCCTAGGGACAGACAGACACTCCATTTCAGGCTGTCCAAGTGGCTGGGGTTTTTTAAACTTGAAAAACATGGATCAAAGACAGAAGAACAAGACCAGTGAAGCATTTTGGATGTGGGGTCGAGAGGTGTGAACACCAATACATTCTTCAAAGTTGCTAGAATGTCCACCTAAAGTCCAATTCGTGTAGGTAGGTACTCAGGGAAGGGGCCAGAGTGGGAAACAGAGGAAACAGGAGTCCAGTGGCTAGAACAGGTCTGATTTCCTAATGCCGCTCCCTCCGGCAGAAGGAAAGAAAACAGGTTGTAATTAGAGAGATGCATTCCAGTAAGACTTTTTTTTTTCTAAAAGCATGCCCCAGGGACAGGAGGGAGTGGCTAGAGAGGGAGAGATGGAACTATAATGATAGCAGAGTCAAGCTAAAACTGCCCTAACTTGTTGTGTGTAGTAATTACATATCTGCAATGGATCTTGGCTTTGTACTCAACGACACCCCCACTCTAATTTCTCCTTCTTCAAACTTTTCTCTGAAAAGTTATATTACCACAGAATCACAATCAGCTTTCTTTGTTTTAACACAGGAGGCCACAAAGACAAAGCAATGAGGAACTGCTCAGAAAGTAATTAAATGCAATCTATTTTCTTGACCAGGGGAATAATCTGCATCTTAAAAAAAAAACAACCGCACCCAGAATAACAAAACTTCTCAAGGACTGCCTCCCGCTCCCAGAGAGAGGCAGGCCTAATGGCTGTGAGGGAAGCTGTAACTCAGAGTGCAGAGGGGAAGCCCTGGTGCAACTTACAGGGAGACAAGGCTAAGAAACCCCAGTCTTGCTGTCTGAGGAGCTGCTGGCACAGATCAAAGGCACTGCTTTTCACTACAAACATGTGAACCACCTCCCCTTCTGCGATCAAGGATGCTGTGGTTTTCACGATATTCGCTTGATACGGGAGAGCGTGGTAGTTTCATAGAAAATCGGAAGTGATTGTAGGAACAGGTTCTTGTCTATGAAGAGCCACTGGGGCAGGCGTTAAAACTGACTCCCAAAGAGCTTAACAAATCAACAGGATACTACAGAACATCAGTCCCAAAGAGGACAGTTTAACAGAAGATTGCCAATGATATGCAGAAAAGGGAACCAGGTAAATGAACAAAACAGATCTTGGTATCCCACAGCCTACTAATTTTCTTTATGAGATGAATAGGAAGACTTGAGGAAGAATATGGAGGCAATTCAAGGGATCATATTACTTTCATGTTTCTAAATCCTCTTAACAGGCCACGTTTTAGACCTTCTAAAGGGATACTGCAGACTGAACCCAGGGCCTTCAAACTGAGCTGCATCTCCAGCTCTTTTTGAGACACGGTCTCCCTAAGATGCACAGGCTGGGTTCCAATTTGTGATCCTCTTGTTTCAGCCTCCCAAATTGTTAGATTTTGGTTTTTAAAATTCTTTTCTTCCCCCGAGCCCCTTCCCCCTTCTTTTTTTGTGTGCTAGGGATTGAACCCAGGGTCTTGATCATGCTAAGCAAGCACTTTACCACTGAGCTATATCCTCAGCCCATTTAAATTACTTTTTTTTTTTTTTTTCCTGGTACTGGGGATCGAACTCGGAACCTTGCGCTTGCGAGGGAGGTGGCGGCACCACTGAGCTAAATCTCCGGCCTTAAATTACTTTTAAACTCAAACTTCGTTCTCAACCGAAGGAGTCTGCAACTTACCACCTGATCGAATGTTGATGAACGGGTAGTTGGGCATCACCAGTTTGCTGAAGTTAAACTTATAAGTAAATCTTTTCCCTTTTGTTTTATGAAGGATCCTCTTATTGTAATAGTATCTGTAAAGACAGGAACACATGTCAATTTATCTTCCAGCAACCGAGCTTTCAGTATACTTAGATAATCAGTAAGCATAACAATTCTTGCTTTAAGTATTACTTGCAAACATCACTATTATTTTTTTTGTAGCCTGGCTGCCAGGGTAGAGCTGGGAGATCTGAGCGCTTACTTCGCTCATTCAATTTTCTACTAGGGTTTAGTCATTGGCTAGAGTTCAACAAAGACATCTTCACTTTAAGATCCTAAACACCTGCCCTAGCTCTAACCACTTTTCTTCTCTCTACAATTTCAATTCTGTAGTCCACTTCCTTCCTGCCCCACTCTATGTCACAAACTGCCTAGCTTCTTTCAGTCTTGCCCAGGTAGAGGCAGACAAGTCTCCCAGGAGAACTGATGTGCAAGGCACAGAGGAATGCAGAACTGTTTTATAGTGGCCAGTGAGACAATGGCATACCCTGATCTGGGAAACAGCAGCCAAACTGGCCTGCTTCAACTTCAAAGACTCAAAGGGATGTGGGAGGCGCCAGCAAAATACTGCACAGATTTTCCATTCAGGGTCACTAAGAATGAAGAAAGGCAGGGAAATTTGATGAACCTAGAACCTTTACCCTGGCTTCTGCTAAGCAGATGGGTCATAAAGTCTCTACTGGTCCTTGTGAACTAAGGGTTATAAAATTTAAAGACTGACAAAGGGAAAGAGAACCTGAGGAAACTCATGGTGATCATTCTTTATACATATTGAAGCAAGCCATGGACTGACACCCAAGCTCACAGATACAGTTCAGAGTAGCTCCTCAATACCATTCAGAAAGCCCTCCTTCTGTGCTTGCTTCATTCTTTTCTAGGTTCTCCCAGGGGACCCCAAATAAGAGAAATTCTGATAAGCTCCCAATAAGAAAATCTACACGAATCCTTCAGATTATAAATGAGCTCCAAGTCCTGTTTCACCATACGCTCTCACCTACTACAGAGCAGTCAGCTGTCAGGACCCAGTACCAGCCACAATGGAATTCCCTCCCACATATAACCAAAGATATGCTTTTTCTCCTTGTGTGCCTGTGCTACTAGAATTCAACTTCAACTGCCACTCTGCAGCTACATATGATTCATTTAGATAGTGTAGTCTCTTATCACCTAATATCCTGTTAATCTGACATTCACCAAACTCTACATGTAGTTTCCTTCTAATCTGTTAACACCACAGGTTCAGGAATCCTTTCCCTCACCTGAGGGCCCGGCTGAGCTTGTCATAATTCATCTGTGGTTTGCATTTCCTGCGGCCCCAGAGGCGGGCCACCTCATCTGGATCCTTGATGACAAACTCCCCGTACTCTCCCTGCTGCCAGGCGATGACATGGCGGAACTCTTCCTTCTGCAGCAGCTCCAGGATGAAGTGCCACAGCTGGATCTGCCGGGAGCCTGGGGAGGACTCTGTTTTGTAGGCCCAGTCAGGAAACTGATACCCTTTAATGTGAAAAGGGCAAGATCAAAGTAGTCAGGAGCTAGGTGCACACATACCAGCAGCCTCAACTTCACATTCCACAGCTCAGAATCTCTAGAGTGCTTTGCAAACATGCCACAGATGCCCTTTTAATCAGCTGGGGCTAACCACAACTGGGGAGTTGAACTATCCTTGTGGCAATCTGATAGAGCTGGGCAGCAATGCTCAGGTTCCCTAATTGCCTACCCTTTCATACATCACTAAATTTCATACTTTCTCTCTCTCTTTTTTGGGCAGTCATTCTGAGTGTTCAACCTGGGGCTTCTCACATGCCAGGCAAGTGCTGTACCACTAACCCACATTCCCAACCCTCACATCTGCTTTCTATGAGGGTGTGAAAGTTCCAAATGGCACAAACAGGTAAGATAAACTAGTGTTTCAAGAAAATACAGCTGAAAACTCCTTACTCTCCAGGTTGGAATTATGTCTCTTAACAGGGAAGAGTCCCTAAAATGTAGGAAAAGGTGTGTTGACCAGAAAATTAAATACATATCCATAGGAAACAGCCTTACAACAGTCTTAGCGAGATTTGCTTGGTCAGGAGGCTGTCAGTTATGAACAAAGCTAGAATGGAGAGAACAGGAACCCGACAGGGACATTCCAGGCATATCAGAGATGATTAACTTCTGCTCACCTCCACCTCCTTCTGGCTTTTCCACGATGCTACAGCCTGCTTTCATTTTTGCCCTCCTGCTGAGAGATACAAGCCACACAATTACTTTAAGATGCTATTTATTTATTATCCTCGCAAGGTTTTCTGGCACAACCTTTCCTTACCTCTACTTCCTTATATAGCCTTCTGTCTCTCAAACATGTCACTTCCAAACTGCTAATTCCCAAGTCATCAAATGATTGCAGGTCCTCAGGCCATTAGCTTCAAAAGCCCTAATTGTCTCTCACCTGACTTCAAACCACAAAGTGCAAAGACTGTCCTTAATATTTGCTTTCTTCCTCCTGACCAACCCTCAAACGTAAAAAAGGAAGGGTACAGTGAAACAAGTCCAAAAAGGCAGCCAAAACAAGTCAAACAGTTTGCTTTTTCTTACTAGACAGGCCCAGATGCCAAGATACACAAGCCTGAGTTTCTCCAGATGTACCAGTTTAAAGGGAGAACAAAATCCATCTGATTCCCACTGAAGAATAGACATGTGATTTATTTTACTGAATTACGTGAGCTGGGAGAAGAAAAACGCCTCCTAGTCAGAAAATGCCTCCCCCATACTGTGGGATACAAGAAGTAAACACAACATACATACAGTCATTCTACATAAGACACATACTATTTTTTTTTTTAAGAAAACTTTACATGTTATCCCTTAACACAATGACGGGTCAGGTATGAAATCTCTCGGATCCTTCTGGCCAACGAGTGCTATGATCTGAATTCATCCATTCATATTTATGGTTCCTCAGTAAATTTCCTGTTCCCAGAAGCAAGCAGCTTTGTGTCAGTCCTTCAGGAAAGGGGTGTGTGTGTGTGTGTGTGTGTGTGTGTGTGTGTGTGTGTGTAACTGCCAGAGGGTGATAGGGGTAGGAGGGCAGATCTACCTTCATTGTTCCCTGGGGGTAGAAGACAGGCCCTCAGCACCCACATCAGCCAGAGGCTGGAGGGAAGGTAGGTACCTCAGTGGCCCCAGGGTAGGGAGGGGACAAATTCCTAATCATTCCTGAAGTCTTTGAATTTTCTTTCTCACTGTACACATTCAGGAGACCAGTAAGTTTCAGTCTACAAAACTACCAGAAGTTGAGGCGATAAGTAACTCAAAGGAAGGCGAAAACAGATACAGATACAGATACACACACACACACACACACACACACACACACACACACACACACACGACATACAACAACTGGGCACCAGGGCTGAGGCAGGAGCTTCCTGTCATTTCTGTGACAATAAGAGAGGAAAAACACTCATTTCCCCACAGCTCCAGGAAGCTGTCCAGGACTCGAACTCCTGGCTTGCTCTGCCCGGTCGCGAGCCCTTTCCCCCGCCACAGGAATACACTTCTACCTGCTGCAGCGACGACCTGACCTGGAAGCTCTCTCTGGATACTCCAGGGCCCCACGGAGCCTCCGCTCCAAAAGCCCTGCGGGGTTTCCATAAATTCAGGCCGAGGACGCGTGGTCCAAACAGGCCCCCGCCTCTCTGCACGCCTCGCCCCTGCCCCTTCTTGGGTCGCGACTCTTCCCCGAGCGAGGTGCGCAGAGTCGGGCACGGAGGGCCCTGCGGCAGTCCCGCAGCTCCGCCGCCCTCGCCTCCCGCCGGGCCCGCCGCAGGCTCCGCGGGGCCACCGCAAGACGCAGCCAGGTCCCTGCCTGCCGCGGAGACGCGCCGCCCGCCCTCCGCAGCGGCTGAGGCCCGGCCCGCGGGCGGCGCGACCTCGGGACGCCATCCGCGTCGGGGTGGTCGTGGCGGCGGCCCCCGGGGCCGGGCGACGCGGGGACTCACCGCTGCCCGGCTCGGTCTGCGTTCGGTCGGGTCTCCTCCGCGGCGTCTCCAGCTCCTCCTCATCCACCCCAGCAGGAAGTGACCTCCGCGGCCGCTGTCGTCACTTCCATCCTCCAGCTAGGGCGGGGAGGAGGCGGCGCCCCCAGCGGGCTGCTGGCCTCGCCGTGCCGTGCCGCGCCCCGCCGCCGCTCTGTCCTTTCTCTTCTCCGCAGACACGCACACACTGACTTCCTCCCGCACTCCGCCCTGGGCCTCCGCCCGCAGCGCACCCCCGCGCTGTGCGGCGCGTGCGTCACGCTGCTGGGGCACGTCACGCACGCTCGCTCGCGGGTTCTCACGCAAGGAGGAGGGGCCAGGCCTCGGAGCGTGGGGCTGGTACGAGGCAGGGTGGACCGCGGGACGTCTGCGCGTGATGGGCCCTCTGCTGCCCGCCGGGCCCTGGCGGAGCGCCGGGAAGGCTCGGCTCTGGGGAGAGCTGGCCACGGCTCGCCGGGAAGGGCTCCGGGCTTTCCCAGAGGGGGCCCGCAGACTGGACAAGGCGCTCTACCCCCGGGACGGGGCCCTTTGACACTTAGCGAAGGGGCCCGGGGCTCCTGTGCTGCACGTGGCCTCCGCCAGGTCCTCCCGTACAAACCCGGGGGTAGCATCGCCTCCCTGCTTGTTGAGCGCACTCTGCGTTTAGTCTTAATTTGTCCTGATCCAAGCGTCTAGCAAGTCTTTTTCCCCTAAGTCGTTCAAACACATATCCCATTCTCTCTACCTTTTGTTCCTTCTTGAGTACTTAAAATATCTTGACTGAAACTTGGTGGGGTTTTTTTCTATCTTTAAGGCTTAGTAATAAAAGACCTCCAGCAGTTCAACTTTATCTTAGTCATACCTGTATCCCCGTAAGTCCATCCAAGTGGTGTCCAGGTGTACTTTTCAGTCCAGAAAATGAGGCTCAGTAACAAGTTGGAATAAAAAGAACAGGGGGATGGTCGAGATGAGAGATGAGACTGAAGGAAAATTGACCATCAGTTGTGATCAAAAGTTTGTACCACTGCCTTAGTAGCACCTTACATCCTGTCTGCCACGTAAAAAAATATCATTAGTTGTTGGAAAAGTTGGGTTCCAGTCTCAGACACGCTGCTAGCCATTCTCTAGATGTTGATAAAGTGACTAGTAAGTTGCTTTCTTCTGGTCTGAAGTTGCTTTACGTGTTTAAAAAACAAAGAATAGCATTGGTGATACAAGGTCGTGTGTAGTTAGAAAAATCTTAACCATGTTGGTGAATAAGCTAACTTTAAGTGCCATAGAGAGGATTACTGATACATGCAAATAGTCCATGAGCCCTTTGAGTGTGGAAACCCTGTACATATCTTGTATCTTCTGCAGTATCTAGAACAATGTCTTAAATATAAATGTCAGATGTTTGGTTGAATGGATCAAAAAGTTGGGGGTTTAGAGGGCCGGGGATTTAGCTCAGTGGTTCCGCCACCTGCCTTGCAAGCGCAAAGTCCAGAGTTTGATCCCCAGTACCAAAAAAAAAAAAAATTGGGGTTTAGATAAATGATGGAGACTATATTTAGGTCCTCATTCTTTGATTATGGCTTTGTTATCTTGGTTACTTCTGTGTTAGTTCCTCATCTGTCTAAGCAAAATAGCTATGCAATCTACTTATGTGGACACCTGCAGTTATCTATGGGTATCTCATTGTATCATAGACACTGTAGGTGTCTTGTTGTATTAAATGTGTTGATATATGTAGAGAGTTTAAAGCCAAAAAGATGCCACATTGTAAATGTGTCAGATGAATAAATGTTAGCAAAATAATCATAAGAATCATTATCACTAAACTCCGCAAATCCTCATACCACCCATACAAATCCTTGTACTTGTGTCAAATCAGGAACCAGGATGGGTAGGAATGAAATGAACAGCTCCATGGGAAAGTCTGAAATTGCTAATTTTTTGGCTTACAACTTAAATGGTCATGGTTAGACCTAGCATTATCAACTCCAAGGACCCGGCGTTCCTCAAAGGGCCAGGAAACAGGATATAAGGACACTTTCTGCCTGTTTTTCCTCTGCCCAGTTTCCTCATGGTTCTTGGCTGCTGCTACTCTAATTAAGGCCACAAAGGATGACTCGAGAGTAAACACAATTAACAGCGATAAACAGGTCTCTCTCTACTTGGCTGGTGTCTGAATTGATATATTGGGAAATGTTTATATCCCAGCAGAAGTCAACAGAGTTTTCACACTAAGAATCTATTTAATCACTGGCCTGAAATTCAGCGGGTAAATTTGGGTTTGACGAAGCAAGCTGGAACTTCCCTCTCTTCTAGGGAAATGAGCTTGTGCTGGAACCTCTCCCATGGTGGTGGAACCTGGGGAGCTTGGCCTGGCTGGAGACATCTGGAGAGTTCAGCTTTTCTGAAATCCCTGTCTACTTTCTCTGTCACCATGAGCTATTGCCTTCTCCACGTGCTGAAAACACTTTCATAGCTGGGAAATCCTTTGTGTCTTTGAAATGGGAGCATGTGCCTTCTGAAACACGGGGGTGGAGACACAGACACAGCCGAGGAGTCAAGACGGGCTGTAATCAGTCTTGAATTTCACTTGCTCAAAGCCCTCTTTGTCCATTAACACTGCCCTCTTGTCCCTTCCCACCCATCTTTATAGTTGTTCCATGTGTCTAGGACAGTGGTGGTGAGCCTATGACATGTGTGCTGAAGCTGGCTGTATGTATTGAAAGCTGTAGAAGGTTTGCCACCTCTGTTTTTTTGTTGTTGTTTTGGGTTTTTTTGCGGTACTGGGGATCGAACTCAGGACCTTGTGCTTTCAAGGCAGGCACGGTGCCACTGAGCTAAATCCCCAGCCCGAGCCATCTCTGATCTAGGATAAGTTTCTTTTCCAAATCTCATAGTCTCAACTCTACTCTCACCTCAGTACAGCCACTTCACTTTTTCTTAAATTAAAAAAAGAAAGAAAAGAAAAGAGAAGCAACTCTGGATCCCCTCCTCCTCCAAATACACTTCCTGGATCAGGGTGTGTGTCTCTTCCCTGACTTGTGCTCTTTATTGCTCCCCTTTTCATTTATGCACTTATGTTCTCCACACCCTAAATCTACCTGGCCACGGGTGTGATATACATGCTTTCCTGTCTGTTCTTGTAGGAATTGACTGTTCTTATTCCATCATTTGTATGTTATGTACATATTTGTTCTTCTGGTGTGTTTGTCTTACACAGCAGGCTGTCAGAGGTTAGAGCCACAGGCCCTACGGTGCCCAGAGCAGTTCTGTGTCACCATCTGAAGTGCCCAGTGATGAGTTTCCTTCTCTGCTATCATCTGCCAAGGCGCTGACAACAGTGAATTCTCCCCTGTCTCAGCCTTCTTCAAGTTGCTCAGGAAAAGGCAGGTAGTCTCTTTCCTGAAAAGTGTGTTCTCTCTGAACGTGGATTTAGAAAACCTGACTTTCAGGCCCGGTTTTGCCCATTGCTAACTCTGTTCTCTGACAAGCCAGTAAACTTCCCCGAGTTCCCCTGTCCTCGTATCTAAAAGGGACACAACTGATGTCCTTGTTTAAGACAGTAATTGTGGCTGTGGAGCTCTTGTAAACCATAAAACCCTAGGCAAAGGTCAAGGATCATGATTACTCATGCTACCATCCCAGACTCGTCATTGTTCTTGGTATCAAGAACTCCAACTTGACAGCGGATGCCACATTATTTCAGACTTTAAGTGGATTCAATGTTTCAAAGTTGGATAGGACTCTAATGAGAACATTTTTGTCCTGAAAATTAGGGCTGTTGGTTTTCTTGGTGAGGCACTACTTTATGAGGCTCAGCTTGAGGTGATGCATTTTAATCACTCCACATCTTACTTTCTCCATGTGTAAAATGGCCACATCTCAAGTTCTGAATTTATTTATGAGGATTTCTAGGAAGAAAGATATTTTAAAACATTATTGATTTTGATGAATTCAAAGACTGAAAAGTATATATGAAATTGCCTTATTTACACCCTTTATGACTTGGTTTCCCGTCCAGTAAAGTGAAGGTAAATTATGAAAGAATAAACAACGAGTAAATATTATTTGCATGTTCCCACATGGGACTCCATAGCTGGGAAGATCCTGTGTTTTGGTTTATTTTTCCCATCAACCTACAGTTGTTGTGGGATAGAGGAATTAATGTCAGTAACATGATTGGGAATCCCCAGATTAAAGGTTAAGTGAGTCTAAAGCAGAAGTAACTTCACCCAAAGTTACAGCTCAGCCGGAGGCAGCAGGGAGCTTGGCTGTTTACCTAGCAGCAACTTGGGGACTTGAGGACTCTCCCAGATTCCACATCTATCACAGTCCCCAAATGCCCCTTCCTCTCATTTCCCTATTTTGGGTCTTGGTTCCTCTGTCTCAGATCAGCACAGAGGAGCAGTGATGAGAGATCATGAAGGAACAGAATGGGAGAACAGGATTAACAGGAGGAAATGACTACTTAAACTATTTTGGCTTTTTTTTTTTCCTGGCAGCCCAGGAGAAAGATTCCCCTAACCAAATGTTTGGTTGCCAGAACCTATATATTTCTGAAGGCTCACATCTTCCAGGAAGCCTGCTGAAGTTAATTGGAGCAGAGGGCTAGCTTCGGATCTTATCCTCTCCAGGATTCGTTTCCCCAGGCCTGGCATTCACTTCCTACCCTTGTAATACCTGCAGCCTTGACCTGCTTACCACAAAACACTTTTTACTTTCTTTTGTATTTATTCACTGTTCGTATCTAGCTCTCACTGTATTCTCTTTATGAATGTTCTTAGTTCCTTTCTTTTTCCAATGTGGCCTTGATAACCAAACACAGTCCTCTATAGACCTGGTTTGACTAGCTAGGTATAGAGTGAAACTTTCTCTTTGATTTAGACACTTTAAAAAAAGGTGGCCTTGAGCCAGGTGTGGTGGCACAGGCCTGTAATCTCAGCACTCTGGGAAGCTGAGCCAAGAGGATAACAAGTTTGAGCCTACCCTGGAGAACTTAGCGACTTATTGAGATCCTGTCTCAAGAGTAAAAAATAAAAAAAAGGATTGGGGATGTAGGTTGATGTGAAGGCCTTGGGTTCAATCCCCAGTACTGGAAAAAAAGGATAGTTTTAGATAGGATCGAGTGTCTCAGAGGCCTTTGTACACTGCTAAGTTGGTAGTCAAAATCCCCATGACTTTCTTATAACAGCTATTAATCCAGGTCTCTTCTTTTAAGTAGTTTTTAATACTAAATGCAAGGCTTGACATTAGTTACATTAATCCCTATCTATTTTTTGTTGTTGATTTTGGTCTATTACTCATTCCAGGCTGTCTGCATCATCTTGATTTATTAGAATGTATTATTGTGTAACTTACTGATAGACTCTTCTTGGAGCAGTCATGAAAACAACTTCTACAGGATATGTATTAAAACACTAATGTCGATTTATTCTAAACATAATCAAATATTTTCCAAATGGTGCAGAAGTCATTGCAGGATCTCACAGGATCTCGTCAGTCGCTGTGCCTTTGATCTGTGAGCTGCAAGTTAGTAGCTTTGCACGTGATGAGATTCAAAATAGCAGAGAGCTGAGTGTGTGAGGCTGTCAGAGAGGTGAAGCCCGTAGACCAAAGGGAACATCAAAGTAAAGTTAGTCACTACATTGGCAGCAGGCAGAGGGGGTGGGAGTTCACGTACAGCAATTAGACAAGGAACTGGCAATCTATTATATTTTGGCATCAACTCAGAAGGTGGAACTTTTAGGTACATGGATGCCAGGATAGTTTTCTCTCAACAATAGATTATTGCAATGGGTTTGCCCGATGTGCTTGCAATAATGTGTTAAAACCAGGTTTATTGGCACAATAAAAAGAAAATCACCACCATTACAATAACAGGTCTTGATTTTTGCAGCAAAAATCTGGGCTGTCAGTGCTTTAAGGAAAGAAGCAAAAGACAGCTGTGAGGAAAACACCCCAGCATTCAACTCCTCCTGGCTGCTAGGGAAGCACTTGGGGCACTGAGAGAGGGCTCTGAGCAGCACAAACACAAGTGCCATCTTGTTCAGCTTCTCCATTATGCAGATGTTGGTTGCAGACCAAGTCCTCTCCTGCCCCTGCATGTCAAGCTGGTCCAGAACAGTGCTAGTTTCTCTGGAGGTTTTTGTAGAAAATATTTTGCCCTGAGCTTGGCCCTGAAGCCCTGAAACACTAATTGAACCTGAACGTTTTAATTGAACCTCATTACTTGAACTGTGTGAGGGAGGCATTGGTCCCTTGGGTCTGAAGTAGGGTAAGAGGAGACTCAGCTCTCGCTTACACAATTTGTCTCATGGTGCCAAAATACACTGCCTCTGGGAACCCAGTTACTTATGGCAACTTTGATTTTTTTTTTTTTTTTGCCTTTCCTGCTCCTTATTTACCCCACATGGCTGAGTCCTCTCATCCACATGCAGAGGGAGAAGTAGGAGTTCGACAGACATCATGAGTCTATGGGGGTGGGTGGCCCGAATTTTGGGAACACCACAAAACCAGTCGTTCATCCTTACAACTAATCCTTTTCATTTGTTAGGTGCTTAGTTCTTCCCTATTCTGTGGAACCTGGAAGGTCAGATGAGTGGGGTTTTGTGGGTTAAAAGTGATACATTAATAGTGTTGTGTGTGGATTTGTGACATGCTTTCTGCAACTCCACAGTACCAAAGTAAAAAACTACTTCAGATAGCTCAGTCTTGTAGTTGTTATTGTATTTTTACTTCTCAGCTAAAATTACTATCAGTGTAACAGAGCACTGTGGAATTCTTGGCTAACTACATGTAGATCACTCTCTATTAGCACAGAAATGGCCTGGTGAAGCTGGGCGTGGTGGCACACACCTGCAATCCCAGCACACTGAGTCCAGCCTGGGCAACAGAGTGACTACGTGAGACCCTGTCTCAAAATAAAAAATTAAATAAAGGGCTGTGGATGTAGCTCACTGTGAGGGTCCTGGGTTAAATCCTCAGCAGTGGAAGAAAAACTGGAGTGGCCTGGTGATATAGTTATGCGCTGATACACCACCTTTGCAAGTATTGGCAGATGAGAGCAGATGTCCAGTTCTGTAAGACATTTTTCTCAAAAATGTAACAACCCTTTAGATCTGTATAACCATATTGTCCAACATATTTTTGACACTCATTCATCCATTGTTAATTTATTCATTCCACAAAAATTCATGCAGCAGCTACTGTGTGCCATGCACTGCATGCTGCCATACTCTGGGGAGACGAAGCTCACGGAGCTTGGTCTCCTCTGAGTGTAATAACAGTTCCATGGGCAATACTCCCTACAATTATTTCAAGGTGTGAACCACAGACTACAAGCCAAACATATGAACAAAGTCTAATGTTGTAATCAAATATAACACAAACAGGTTCATCTAGTTCATTAAGTTCTATTTGTTATTCCTTCAGTAGACCGTGGTTGAACACCTACTGTGAGCCAGGCACTGTTTGGGTCACTAGGGGTACACAGATGATTGAAACACTTCTCTCTGCTTCAAAGAGCTTCCGGGAGAGGTAGAGGTAAACATGACACAGTGCAGGAGCACAGTGTAAAAGACAGTTTGGTAACTTACCCAGTAGTTGTCCTACCCTTTCGTTCTGGTTGTCAGAGCTTTCTTACCATTATAAAGGAAATATATTTTCTTAGCCTCCCTTATAACTAGGAAAGGGGCACGTTAGCAAATTCTGGCCTATAAGTCTGTTGGGAGGATTCTGGGAAAGATTTCTCACCTGAAAAGAGCTATTCTCAGAAGGGGACTTCTATCCTCAAATGCCCTACTATGGCCTGAATTGTGCGCCCCGAAAATTGTTCAAGCTCTAACTCTCAGTGCCTGAGAGTTGGAGTGTTTTGGAGACAGAGTCTCTGAAGAGGTAATTAGGTTAAAATGAGGCCCTTCAGGTGGGCCCTCATCTAGTATGACCGGTGTCTTTTTTAAGAAGAGGACATTGAAGGGCCAGGGATGTAGTTCAGTGGTACTGTTCCTGCCTGGCAAGCACAAGGTCCTGAGTTCAATCCCTGGTACCACCAAAAAAAAAAAAAAAAAAAAAGAGGGCCAGGGATTTAGCTCAGTGGTTCCGGCGCCTGCCTTGAAAGCAGAAGGTCCCAAGTTCTATCCCCTGGCCCAAAAACAAAACAAAACAAATAAAATAAACTAAATATGACATACTTTAGGCCAGGGATTTAGCCCAGTGGTTCCGTCGCCTGCCTCGCAAGCGCAAGGACCTGAGTTCGATCCCCGGTACCAAAAAAAAAAAAAGAAGTCATTGAAAAGTGACACATACAGGGGAGGACCATGTGAGGACACGGAGACCATGGCCAGCTACAAGGTGAGGAGAGAGTCTTCAGAAGAAACCAACCCTGTCAACCTTGGTCTTAGACTTCTAACTTCCACCACTTTGAGAAAATAAAATCCTGATTGTTTAAGCCACCCAGACAGGTACTTTGTTACGGTGGCCCAAGCAGGCTAATTGCCTTCCCTGGTTTTGAATGTTGTCATGGGAGTCTGGAGGTGCTGCAGCATCTTGCAGAAGGACTAAGAGAATTCCAGTGCTAACTAAGAACATGTATGCCACTAAGACAACCCTAGAACCATCTACTTCCAGATGTCTCATGACAAGAAAACATAGCTAAGGGGCCGGGGATTTGGCTCAGTGGTTCTGCCACCTGCCTTGCAAGCACAAGGACCGGAGTTCGATCCCCAGTACCAAAAAAAAAAAGAAAACATAGCCAGCCCTTTTGCTTCAACTGCTTTAGGTGTTGGGAGTTCTGCTACAAGCTCACATATCCTAACTGATACATGCGAGGTAGAGGTGTTGCTATCCCAGAGGGACACCATGAAAAGGTGACAGATGACAACTAAGTGGGGTCTTTAAAGATATGCAGAAATCAATCAAAGGCTGGACAAAGGACATTTCAGGAAGAGAGAATAATAAGAGCAGAGGCCACCAGATATGTGGAAGAAACATAGTAGTCACAAGCCTTCGACGTAGTAGGATCTGGCAGTGGCAAGACAGGAGGCTACAGAAGGTGGCAGGGTGGGATGTGGGGTGAGGCCTTAACTGCTGCGAAGGAGCTATTCCTTTCTTCCTGTTGGATGGGTATGGAGTATAAATTTAAGGGGTCAGAACTGGAGGCAGAGAACCCAATCAGGATTTTTCTGTTGCTGTTGTTGTTGGTTTTGGTACTGGGGACCGAACTCGGGACCTTGTGCTTTCCAGACAGGCGCCAGAACCACTGAGGTAAATCCCCAGCCCAAGTTGTTGGGTTTTTTTTGAGACAGAGTCTTGCTATGTGGTCTAGGCTGGCCTTGAACTTGGAATCCTCCTACCTCAGTCTCCTGAGTGCCGGGATAGTAGGTCTGTTCCATCATGCCCGGCCCAATCAGGAATTTTAGGAGAGTTCAGGAGACAGCAAAGGGAATAGAATTAAGGCAGTAGGATAGAGCTAGGGAGGAATGATTGATGCCAGAAAATCCAGTAGAAGCATCTGGCTACTGCTGTGTACCAGTATCACCGTGCTGTATGGAGACTGGGCATGAAAGGTGCATGCCTTTCATTTATACAATAGTGGAGACCAGAAGCCTGAACTTTATCCTGAATGCCAGACTTTTCTATTTTAAAAAATTAAAAACCTACTAGCTACTTCTCTGTCTTCTTCAACAAAGTTTATTAGACATAAAATGAGCTTTTCTTGATGACTCATGTCCACCATTATGAAAACAAGACATGTTCCCGTGTAGAGCGAAAGGCCTTGCCGTGGCTGGGAGGGAAAGGCCCGCACTGGACATCCTGAGATCGGGTTACTTCCAGTTCCACCCCTGCTAATCTGTGTGGTCATGGAAAAGTCACAAACCTCTCTGAGTGTTTGTTTTGTTCTTGGCTGCCTATTTCCCAGGCTTCCTGTGGAGGTGTGATGACGTGTGTGCAAGGGCACCCCACAATGAGCCGTTACAGCACTGTCTGTCTCTACGGTGAAGCGACACACGGCACATGCTTATCTGCCTTTTTTTTCTTTTGGTGGTACAAGGGGCTCACATATGCTAAACAAGTATTCTACCACTGTCCCTAGTCCTTTTAGTTTTAAATCTTCTCCTGAGCCAGGGTCTCACTGTGTTGCCCAGGGTGGTCTCAAATTTTCGATCCTCCAGGCTCAGTCTCCTGAGGAGCGGGGATGACAGGTGTGCCCCACCGTGCCCAGTGCTTGTCTATTTTTAAGTCCTGTTGTCCTTTACTGCTAGGTTGTCTGTTGCCCTTTTGCTTTTGCTCCCCACGTGTTTCCCTCTTTAGAAGGACTTCCACCCACACCCCACCTTTTTCTCCAAGGGCCATGGGCTGGGAAGCTAGAGCTCAAACCTCTGAAATGATTTGGCCAATGAACCCAGCAAGGTGGAGGTCTAAGGACCTGGCCTTTGGTTCAATTTGTGTCAGCTATTTTTGGTCCTTCAAGGTCTTTTTCACTTCCAGATTTGGTGTTGCATTTTACAGATTGGAGGTTGTCAGAGCCTAACTTCCAGTTAATTGGGGTGTACCTAAGGTGACTTTATACAGCAATGAACTGTTCAGTTCCCCTCTTCCTGCTTAGTTACTTCTCTTTTTATCTCTTTGTAATCATTTGCAATGATGTCATATACTGGTTTATCCTCACCACTGACCCACACACAGTGACATAAATTAAGACAGAAACTATAACTTTTGATAGAGATTTCTTGTATTCCCTTCTTTAAGGACTTAGGATCCTTGAGTTCCTTCCTCCCCTCCACTGGCCTGGGTCCTTGCCAGCATGTTGAGGGGCTCTCAGGCCGCATGTTGACTGTTTGAGCCTTGCCAATAAGCCCTAGGCATAAGTACATGGGTGCTTTGTTAATTATGTGAGATGTACAGAGTAGGGTTTAGAACTTGGACATTTGACCACTGGAGCTTGGGTGTGTTGCATAACTCCCTGGGCTTCAGTTTACTCATCTGGAAGATAAGAGTAATTGCTTCTTCCAAGGGGTCAATGCATTAATGTATGTAAAGCACTTAGCATAGAGCCTGGCACAAAGTAGATGCCCATTAAGTGGAAGGTGACCATATACCTGGAGAAATCAGTTCTGGAAGATAGTAAAGCTAAGGGGAGAAGAGTCTGGGTTCCTTAGGACCAAAGGGGGAAGACAGGAATTGTAGGATAGCGGAGGGTTAGGTATTGAATAGAGTGGGATCTAGATCACAGGCTGGATTTTGAATTATCTAGTGAGTACTATCATGGGATCTGACCAGGCTAAGCCAGGTTTGGAGTATAGAGAAAGGGGGAGTTGAGGTGGTTAGTACATTCGCCAGGAATCCCAGCTAGGTCTGAAACTTTGAGCTTCACATCAAGAAACTCTTCCTAGCCTTCTTACCAGGCATTCCTGTTGTTCTCTAACACAGCTTTCCATCTAAGTATCCAGGAGGTGACCCTGTAAGATGGATTAAAGATAGCCACAAGTACTGTGTTAGGGCTCTCTTGAGGAGTGGGATCTATTTCCCCTTCTTGTGAATCTCGGCTGGCCTCTGACAATAGAATACAGCAGTAGGGGATTGGTGCAAGCGCTGAGCCTACCTTTGACAGGACTCACAGTTTCCACCTTACTTTCTTGTAACCCTGAGCTGACATCTAAGAAGTCCATTCCTCCTGCTAGAGAAACACTTACAAAGACCCCACAACTACTTGAGAAGGGAAGGGTATCCAGGTGAGCCCAGCCTTTCTGCTGTTGCAGGCCAGGTACAGACACAACAGCAGAGCCATCTTGGGTTGTCATACCCGACTAAGCCACCAGTTGAATTCCACTGGGAAACTCCATTCAAGGCCACATTCAAGGCCACAAGGAGCAGAAGAATTATCCAGCCGAGCCTACTCCAAATTCCTGACCTACAAAATCATAAAATCTAGGGCCAGGGATTTAGCTCAGTGGTTCCACTGCTTGCCCTGCAAGCGCAAGGACCTGGGTTTGATCCCCAGTACCACAAAAAAAAAAAAAAAAAAATCATAAAATCTAATAAACTGGTTTCTGTTTTAGGCAGTTAAGTTCAGAGATGGGTTATTATAAAGCAGTAATGGCAAACCTTTTAGAGCTTTCAATGATAACAAACAGCTGGTTGCAGCACACGTGCCATAAGTTTGCCACCACTCTTAACAGAACAAAATAAGGTATATTACAATTTTTGGGGTGGGAACAAGGAAACTTCAGGGAAAAAGAGCCCCACCATAGTCTCTAGCAAAAACATCCTCAGACATAATTATTGACGAAAGAAACATAGTCAATAACATGAATCCTGCAGATAAAAGACCCAAAGTTCAAATGAATGGGGAAGAGCAGCTGATTAAAACTCATTCATGCAAGAGCAGGCTACTCATGTGAATATGAAAAAATTTAAGGGATGGCTGGTGATTTAGCTCAGTGGTTCTGCCGCCTGCCTTGCAAGAGCAAGGACCCCAGTTTGATCCCCAGTACAAAACAAAAAAATTTAAGGGACTATTTGGATGGGGATACTCACCCCTCTCTTCCCACTGAATCTTGGAAGAAGAAGGGAGGGACCTGCAATGAAGGGACTGGAAAAAGGACTGAAAAATTGTTTCTAGACCTTGGCAGTGTTGCCTAGGATCAGGTGCATTTTCCTTCCTTTATAAGTAGACAAATAAAAAGGCACCTGGGAGGGGTATCTATCTATCTGTCTGTCCTGGGCTGTGTCTACCTATTCCAGTGCTCAGGACCAAAATCAGGGAAACTGAGTCATGGAGAAATTTCTTGTTCAGGTCATTTACCCTGTCAAATAATGGAGCTGGAATTCAGATGCTGGCTTTCCTGGCTCTTTGGCTGAGAGATTTTTCTTCTACACAGTGGTGTTTCCTCTACCCATGCTGTGGATCACAGAGCACATTTAAGTGAGGATGTTCTTGTGGTTAGCTCTCTGGAACCCTGATTCCTAGCAGTTCAACCCAGGGGTTACCTTCCAGGGCTCTGAGCAAGAGTGGGCACGTTCCACTGTCTTGACAAAGATGGAAACTGAACACAGAGAAGTGGGCTTACAAAGAACTTACAGCTGAGAAAGAGGCAGTCTGGCGTGGTGGGGAGAATTTCTGAGGGGTCAGGTGTCTGGCTTCAGGCATTTACATTCAAGTTAGGGATACAGCACAGGCTTCCTCTAAGTGGGGGAAGGCAGGAAGCCGTGACTAAGCAAGGCCTGAGCAACTGTAATATAACCCTGCATCACAATCTAGGCGATGAATAGAGAAGGGGCATGTTAAAAAGACCTCTCAGAGCAGAGGATAGGTATGAAAAGAGAAGGAGAAGTGAGAGAAAATATTCTGGGAGCAAATGTGCAAAGTTCCAGAAGCTGAGACAAGCAATAGTCATGTTCAGGATGTGATAAGAACATTGCTTGAGATAGAGCAGAGGAGCTGGATGAGCTAGGATTAGGAAAGTGGAGGGAAAGAAAGGGTTATTAATAACGAAGGAGGGCTGTTCTTCAGGCTGTTTCCTTCCCTGAATCTTGGACTTCCCCTCCGCATGGACCGGGTTGTCCTCTGACCTGAAGACCGAGTGTCCAGAACTTCCCATTTCCATCCACACTTCCCACTCCCACCTGCATGTCCCGCCTCAGCAGTGACCGTAACAGCACTGATGATAGCCACACTTTGTGGAGTGTTGGTTGACTTTGTGCCAAGCACTGTATGAAGCTCTTCATGCTAGGAGGGAGCCTGCACTTTGTAGATGAGCAATCCAGGCAACTGAGACAGAGCCTGGCCCAGGCTGAGAGAGATCTGGAATTTGCCCCATGAATCCATCATCGCTCATAGAGGCAGAGCTAGTGGTAACGGCCCAGACTGTTGGACACCAGGCTGTGGTCTCACCTGCATCTGTAGGGTTTTGGGCTTATGGAAAGGGTCTTATGCAGGACCACCTCTATAAATTGTGGAGCCCTGTGCAAAATGAAAGTGAGTCCTTTGGGCTACAAATCACCAAGAATTCTGATAAGGTGACAGTAAGCACAGGTCTGAGTGTGACACAGGGGCCCTGTGTGACTGGATGTGCTGCTGGCCTTGGAAGCTGGACCCGATCATGGGGCCGCTGCAGAGACTCGGCTTACTGTGCTGCCGGTGATCCCTGGTATTCCCTCCCTGCTCCACTGTTTTCTCTCTCCTCTTGCAGGCAAACCCCTCAGCACTCTCGTAAATGATAAGGATGGAGGATGAGGAGGGAGCTGCCTTCAGGTGAAATCTGCACTGAAGTTAGAGCCACACTGAAAAGGGAGAGACATGCACGGTAAGACAGGGACATGAGGGGTTCTGAGACTGCCTGGCCCAGCGACGCCTTCTACATCTCTGTTACAGTAAGGAACACATACTATGTGCTCTCACTCTGCCAAGTGATGGAGGAGGAGGCAGAATGAATAAAGGAAAAGTCAAGGTTCTTCTTACCCCAAAAGAATTCTGTGCTCTGATTGGGGATGTAAGATTTCTAAACTTAATTAGAAGACAAAGCCAAATAATGCATAATTATGCTGTCAATTAAATATGATGAAGGATCAAAAGAGATAGCATCAGTGTTGCCGGACCTGTGCTGGCAGGAGGAAGAAGAGCTGGAGTTGAGTAGCAGGAGGCAGCTTGCATGCTTCCTGAGCCGGGACCCTTCTGTTGGGCACTGAATGGGGGTGGCACATGGAGAAGGGGAGGGGAAATTCAGAGGAGGTGTGGACAGGCAGTGGGCGAACACCTTGGAGATGTGTGTGTGACCCTGGGAGGTGAGAAAGTGAGCCAAACTGGGGAGGTGACAGCAGGAGAGGGCTGCCCAGTCCACGGACTCAAGTCTGTTTGGCTCTGCAGGGAACTAGCTGCCAGACCGGGCGTTACTTGCCCTTTCTGAGCCCCTTCCCCTCATAATATCATAGCAGCTACCATCAGGGTTGTTCTTGGCTTAAATGCAAGTAAAGCAAAATCGACATGGGAAAGCCACGCAGAGTAGTGCTCAAAAAAGTTAGCTATTATTACAAATGCTTCAAAAGTAAGGTTGCATGGGTGAATAGGAGCAGGTTAGGAAACACTGCCTTGCATCAAATCCTGGCTCTAATCCTTATTAACTGGGCCAGCTAGTACAATCTATTTAACTTCCTTGAGTCTCAGTTTCTTCATCTGAAAACAGGAATGACAGTGTCACCTCACTTGTAGGGGCGTTGCAAGGGGTAAATGACAGGATATGTGTAAAATATTCAGGACAGGGCTTGGCGCATAACCCCAGCTACTAAATGCTAGATATTACAGCGAATCCTCCCAGACCCTGCACGGTTGTTGTCATTCCACCTTGTTGCTGAGGACACAGAGGCCCAGAGGCTGGGGAACTTGTCCCAGGCCACCCAGCTGCACCCAGACAGCCAGAGCTCCACTCCTTCCAGGAGGACACAGGAGCAGCACACCTGCCCTGGCCTGAGTTAGGTCCAGCGCTACTTCCAAAGCCCTGCGCCCCAGTGCAGTGCTCCTCAGTCTGAGGCTTGGGACTTCATCCAGGCAGGCTGGTGTCTCACTCCTCCTCTGTGACCCCGTCCCTGACTCACCCAGGCCCCGGAAGTGCCCAGGAGCCGGAGGGCCTGGGGCTCAGTGAGGTGCTGGGGTCGCAGCCTGCCAAAGGCAGGGCCCCCTGTGAGTCCGCCCTTGGGCGACTCACACAGACAGCTCTGAGGTCTCCAGTCTGGCAGCCCTGAGAGGGGTGGAACCGGGGCGCAGCGTCCGGGGAGTGGGAAGGCAGGACGGGAAGGTCAGGCACAGGCAGTTTTGGTGGAGCCATGGGGCCAGGTCCCCAGGGTCTGTACTGTGAGAATCCGCCCACAGCGGCCCCGCTCTCACTCGTGACCCGACATCAGGGAGAGGCCTGGGCGCACCCCGGGACCCGCGTTGTGGGGAGCTCTAGCGCAGCCTCCTGTGGTGCCCAGCAGGAGAAGCGCTTTGGCCAAGGCGGTGAGGATGGGGAGCCCTGGGGTGAGCTGGGTTGGAGGGGTCAGGGCGGAGCTTCCAGGGGAGGAGGGGAGGCCTGGCTCTGGCCAGGAGGGGGCGGTGCAGCCGCAAAGGAGGGCAGAGAGAGGCGCGGCTGCGCACTGGGGGAAGATGAGGCTGCTGCCCTGGGCCGGGCCTGGCACTGTCCCCTCCTCCACTGGGGAGCACGGGAGGAGGAGCCTTTGGCAGCTACTGAGGGCCAGAATGGGATCTCTGGGGCCAGGAGGACAGAGCAACTGTACTAATGCCTGGGTGCCCAGAGTCCCTGGGGCAGGGGCCGCCCAGCTCCTGGGATTGCCCAGCTCAGCCCCGGGAAGTCTGACTGGGATGGGCGAAGCCTTATTCTCGGCCGCGTCAGCCAGGAAGCGGTCCTGAGTTCAGGTGGAGCCTGTGCCCTGGCCCGCCCAGGACTCCTGCTGCCCTGTGTACCAGGCCCCGGGGCTCAGGTCTCTGCACTTGGAGAGCAAGGTCACGTCCAGGGGAGAGGGAAGGGTTGCCGACGGAGCGCTGTGGGGTACGGACCCAGGCTGGTCCCCTGCCGCACCCCAGACCTCGCTCTCGCTGTCCCTGAGCCCGGCCTAGGTCGGGGCAGTGGCTCCCGGGACCGTCCCTGCTGTCCTGCGTGGGGCACACGTGCCAGGCCGTGTGGTTGGGCACACAGCGCCTTCATCCTGGGGCTGATGGGGGGACTCCACAGCCCCACCCCCCCACCCAGGGGATCCCCAGTGCGGCCCTAGACGAGAGCAGGTTTGTGGGCACAGTCCACAGGGGGTCCCACCCCGGGGCTTCAGGGGCAGGAAGGAGCGTGTCCAGGGGCCGTCCGTCATCTATGCCTCTGTTTCCCCTCCCGGGGTCGCTGCTGCGGCAGGGCTAACGCTGCGAACGGGCTGTGGAGGAACTCGTCCTGCTGCAGGACCCCTGTCCTGGCACCGGCTTCACAGGGGTCATGGGCTCCTCCTTCTGCCCGAGCCTCCCCCTGCCTCGCCTGGGCCCCCAGCTCCCTGGCTCCAAACGAGCCCCCGGGGAACCTCTGCAGCAAACAACAAGGGAAGAGCAAGAGCAGCCCCCAGGGAGGACAGCGGGGGGCCCTGTGATGGGCACATTTCCCGGGGCGCCAGGCCAGGACTGCCTTTTCCTACCCCGCACTCTCCTGCCCTCAAAACCCAGGCTGGGGACCCTCCTTCCGGGCTCTTCCTAGGGCTGGGCTCTCCCACCTCCTACTCCAGGCACAGGGGAAGAGACACCGAGGTAGTGGGCAGGAGTTGGTGGGAGAGGACCTTGTATGCACTGGGTACAAGGTTAGAGTGTGCGCAGTCTGCAAGGCAGAGTCCACAATGGCAAGTTTGGGGGCTGCAGGGAGAAGCTGTGTGTGGCGTCACCGCCCTCTGGTGGATGCTCCTGCAGTGGCAGTCTGAGGAGCTAGGCCTCCGGCCCCGCTGTCGTGGTCTCCTGAGCTCCCTCTCTAACACACCGGGTGGGAGGTGGTGGAAGTCTTGGTGGTGGTGGTGATGGAGAAGGAGGGAGTAGTGCGGCCGGGGGCTGAGTCCAGAGGGAGGAGAGAGCACAGCCTGCGCGAGCCCAAGCGAGGTGCACTCTGGGGGGAGTGGCTTGGAGAGAGGCTGACGAGGGCCCCATGTGTGGGTGAAGTCGGCCCCACCCTGCCCCCCTGGTTAGCGCCTCTGCCCGGCAAGTGATGGTTATCACACTGTCTCTGAGGCGCCTCTTGGCTCTGGGATCTGAGGTTTTGAGTCAGGAGGCGCTGATCTGGCTTCCGCTTCCTCCCTGATCTCAGACTCCTTCCCCTTCCTGTGCTCCTGACCTCTCCTGGCGTCCTGGCGCCTGTTCCTGGGACACACCAGCCGTGTCCTGCCTGGGACAATCACCTGGACTGCGCTTCTGCCTGGAACGCTGCTCCCTCCGTGTCTGGCTGGCCGCTTGCTGAGGTCCCTCTTTGCTGCAAGGCCTCTTTCTCCCTGGAGCCTGTTCTGATCCCCCATGCTGTTCCTCCCTTCCCCACTCCTTCCCATGCCCCTGACTCCTTCTAACACACCACACCATTGCTTCTTCTTCTTTTTTTAAAAATCCGTTTGCTCTAAAAAGCATTTCCTGTGCAACAGTGTGCTGTGTGACCTGGCAGCACATAGCTTGTGTTTACTGTGTCTGTTGATTGCACCGAGGCCGCCCTGAGTGACATCTACACTGGGGAGGTTTGGATCAGCGCACTCTGCTGTTGGTGCCATGACAAGATGGCCTAATGCTGCACTTCTCAGGACTCACGCCTGTGGTTAGGGGATCCATGGCTGTGTCCATATCTTCCTCTGGGTACTTTTTGAACAGCTCATCCTAGACATCCCTAGTGCCCTGTGTCCCAGCTCTGTTACCCCTCACCCGCATTAGCACGGCGGGCCTGAGGGGGTCAGGAGCGGCCTCCTCCCTCGGTACTCCTGGAGCTGGCCCTGGACCACGTCGGAGTAGATGCAGCTGCACTGCAGGCCGATGGCTGTGCTGTTCACGACTGCGACCTCACGGTCGGTGGGCACAGCCTGGGACGGTCTTCTCCAGAGTCGCCGATGACAGTGTCAGGCTCTGGGCCCTTCCCAATGCCGTTTTCAGCCCGGACTCCAATCTTACAGGGCACGCAGCGGGGTCTGCCCCAGCACACAGCGAAAGCCCCACACCGCCACGTTGTTCCAGGTCTCTCGAGTCTCCACCTCCGCTTGCTGGTGTACCACAGCCTGGGGCCAGAGGTGGAGGCGGCATTCACGGGCATCCATGTGATCTGGTCCACGTTGTTCTTCCTGGTCCCCTCTTCCTTCACATAGCTGGGATCAGACTTGGGGAGCTCTGCTGGTTTGGCAGTGCTCGGACAGAGGCTGGGGTGGCTGATCCCAACCTCGTTGATGGCAACGACCTGGAACTGGTAGTTGACATACGGGGAAGGCTGAGGACAGCTGGGTTGATACTGTCTTGCACTTGGAATGGTCGGGCCAGACCCTGGTTGGAACTGGATGACATAGTCTTTGATGGGGCTGTGTGGTCCTCTCCTGGAATCCAGGTCAGCCTCACGCTCTGCTCAGCCAGGTCCCTGCTCCAGGTCACCGGGGGTCTGGCCGTCCCTTGGGCAGGACAGCCAGTGGCCTGATCAGCTAGCACGGTGAGGCAGGGAGTCATCTGCTTCTTCCAGGCTGCTTCCAATGAGAGCTGGTCAGTGTCCTACAGCCAGGAGACGCTGAGTCTCTGCCAGGGGCCGTGCTTCACATGATACTCTGCTGCACTGTGGTGCCCCTCCTGGTCTTCGGACATCAGATGGCTCTGGCCGAGTCTCTGACCTCCAGGCGGACTTGGTTTTCAGCCTTGCCTAGGATGTTGGTGGCAACACAGGTGTAGGTGCCTTGGTCCTCTTTGCGGATCCTCTTAATTTCCAGGCTGCCAGTCTCACAGACATGGTAGTTGCCACCATTCTGGCTGCTTCCTGCCCATTCTTAAGCCATCGGAGGGTGGGAATGAGAGACACAAAGAAAGGGCAGTGCAGCTGGGTCTGGTTGTAGAGCTCACCGAAAGAGCTGGTTCCACGGTGACAGCATGAGCACGCCGACACAGGCATTGGCCAGCAGGTGGCCGTGCTCATTGGAGATGCTGCGCTGGCTCAGGGCCCTGCCACTGCTCTGCCTGTCCTGGAAGTTGGTGGTGTCACCGGACACTTCACGCTTTGGGTCAGGTGGTCCTGACTGCAAAGGCTCCCTTCCCATTCACCATCCACTGGATTTGGGGTTCCCATCGGCCCTGCACACTCTTCTGTCCTCTCCAGGAGCCAGGATCGGGCTCTTCGGTTCATCTAGCCAGTAGGAAGCAGGCTTTACTCAACCTGAGATCGTGTGCCAGGTGCGGCCCCCCTCTTTGGAGGCCAGACAGAAACACTCCTCAGAGTCTTCCCTGAGACACTGGTGACATGCAGAGACGTGTTGAAGTTCTGAAACTTGACACTGTCACATGGGAGGTCCTTGCCTTTCATGTACCATGCAGCATTGGGTGTTGGGACCCCAGAAGCGTCACGCTCCAGCAGGGGTCCATGCCTCAGAGCACCACCTGACTGCCTGAGGTACCCTGAGGACACGCGAAGCTGGGTGTCCCTTCTGCAGCTGTCGGGGTAGTGAGGACCTTGAGAGTGAACGGGTCCTTCTGCTGGATGGTGTGGGTGAAATGGAAGCAGGTGTTGCAGCTGTAGTCAGTCTGCATGTCCCACAGCATCGCACTGGAGAAGTGCAGGTCTCCTGTGTGGCCCCGGGAGACACGTTTGCTCTGGGTGATGGGCTCCGTGGGGCTGCTCATCCCGATGATGACGGATGGGAGGCCCGGAGGGGGATTGCACAGCCGTGTCCTGAACCACAGCAGGGTCCAGGTTTTCTTGGGCCCCAGGGGAGATTTGGACACCTGCAGGTGCATCCTGTTGCACAGGGCTGTGCCTTATTTGTTTCGGGTAAAGGGCTCGTATCCGCCCTTGTGATCCTCGGGCCACCCACTACTCTGGAAGGTGATCACGGGGTCCCAGATCTCCTGCTCATGGACACCCATGGGTCCTTGGCAGTGTTGAAGAATCTGGTGTTTCAAGTCCCGGGCAGCTGGGGGCCGGGTTCCCCTTTGCTTTACGCTCAGTCAGGATGTTGTCACGGGGTGACACGTGGTGCTTCACTGACTGCGTGGTAATGGTTGGAGCCTGGGTCACTGTGACAGGCAGCTAGGGGTGGTCAGGCTCTCGGCCTGTCCCGGTCCTGGCTTGGGGGACACTAACATCATGAGCTTAGAGAGCCCCTGGGCACGCAGGCAAGTGGGTGTGCACAAGACCCTGCTCTAGAGACCCAGCTTCTCAAATGGGGCTGCAGGGAAGGAAGGGGTGGGACTCACCGTTCCTTCTTTACTGTGATTATTGTGATGAGCCCTTCTCCTTTTAATGGAATGAGGAGGGCAGGGGGTTGTGTGATTCCTTTAACTATTTGGACACCATTGTGGAGGGTCTGGGTTGGGGAAAGACAGGTCCACCCCAGTAGCTGGTATTTAGTGTGGAGATGTGGCGCAGCCATTGTGACTGAAACAGGGCCTCCCTGAGGGTGACAATAAGCAGATGATCTGTTCCAGGTGGGCAGATGAGGACACACTAAAACAGAACATAGCTCAGTTCTGGCCTCTCTGTCATCAAACTGATCACCCCATTAGAGCCTACATAGGAGTTCTCAGCATGACCCAGTGGACATGTATTCTGAGAGACACTTTTCGAAAAAGGAGGAGAGGGGAAGGTTCAGTTGAATCTGGGAAATGCCAGAACAGGTTCCTTCTGCAACATTCACGGTCCCTCATGCAGTAGGAACATCAGCTTGAGTGCTTTAATCTGCCATTTCACCACACACGTGACCGTGATGCCCCACACTGCTCCATAAAGTGCTTGTTGCTTTTACTTTTCTGATCACTGATTCCAGAGAAAATCATCTACTGCCTTTAGGAGTGATGGCTGGGAGACCAGGAGAAAAGTTTAATGGACATCAGCCTTAAGACTCTTTGACTGAGCAGGGTGTGGTGCTGCACACATGGAACCCAATATTGGAAAGCTGAGGCAGGAGGCTCTAGAGGCTGTGCTCAAACTGGGCAATATAGCAAGAGCCTCTCTTAACATGAAAACAAAGCTGAGTACAACAGAAGAACAGATGGAAGGGCTGGAGATGGCATCAGTGGTAGCACTCCGGATGGCCATGTGCGGGAGGTAGAACTCAGTGCAGGCCCAGAGGGAGGGCTTGAGGCCCTGCTTCCCACTGGCCATTCTCAAGTCAGGGCAGAGCCCAGGAGGGAGACCAAGGCAGCCCACTCCGGGAATCACAGGACTCCCTGCAGGTGGCTTTGGCTCAGGACCCTCTAGCAGCCCTGCTCAACTTTTCATGAGCACACAGAAGCCTATGACCTTGCACCTAACCTGCCTCCCCTCCCTCATTTGACATCTCCCTTGCTTCACAGTCTGGAAGCTGTGTCAGTCTCTCCCGTTCCTGGTGTCATTTCCTCCCACAGGATTTTTACACAATAAATCGTGTGTACGTTGGATCCTGTCAGGCATCAACTTCTAGGAGGATCTGGGCAAACATGGAAATCAGAGGCAGAAGCAGGGATATCAGTGACAGGGGCAAACACAATAGCCCCGGGAGAGGTGTCAGTAGCTTGGTCAGGGTGGCCACAGTAGGGGTGGAGAGAAATCAGGTTCTGGCTTTTTTTCACAGAAGGAATCCAATGACCAAAACAAAACAAACAAAAAAGGCAAGAAAGGAAGGAAGGAATAAATGAGTAAGCTAAGAACTCAGTAGTTCAGTATAAAAGCCTTGGATTCAATCCTCAGCCCCACAGTAAGAAAAAGACAAAAAGAAGGACAGAAAGAAATTTTACTAGACTTGCCAGTAGAATATAGGATATGAGGGGAAGTGATCTGTCAGATGCCTCCATTGTTTTCAGCCTAAGCATGGAGAGGTGGGGTCTCCTGTATGTGAGATGCTGATGCCTAGGAGAAGAACCTGTGGCAGAAGTGAGACTGCAGGCTGGACGCTGGACCTAGGAGGCTGGAGAAACGATTAGACACACACGGGGAATGTCACATGGACAGACCATGGATGTCATGAGTCTGGAGTTCACCATCGGGTGCTGGCTGAAGATGTAACTTTTAGAGTTAGTGAACACCTGGATTGTCGTGTTGTGCAAGTGAATGTGACTACCGGGAGAAAAATCATCACAGAGAAACGCTAGGAACCAAGTCCCAAGACATTCTAGGTTTGGCAGGAGACGAGGATTCATCTAGAGACCAGGAAGGTCATAGAGACGTAGCATTGCCCTAAGAGCCTCATGAGATTCCCATTTGAACTAACGTGGCCCTGTGAGGGGTTATTCCCTTGGCCAAAGCCTGTTTTGAGTGAGTGTCAATGGCTGCCTCGTGGCCGTTCCTTAAGTGGGCCACACTTCTTTTCCCATGCTGTTCCTCTCAGTCCTATTGTAGTCAGTTTAGTTCAGATGCAGCTCCTCCTGAAGGTGAATTCACTTTTCAAAGATAAGGTTGGACAATGATTCCTTTCCACATGGAGTTGAGAAGCTTACATCTACAGTGCTCACTGATTCATCTGGCTTTGATTCTGTCTGTTTTATTTCTGCTGCCATTCTTTGTTTCTGTTTAACTCTCCCTTTCTTCCTAATTTTCACACTGAAGCTTTTGATTTTTTCATTCCAGTTTGGTCTCTCTACTTAATTCTCCTTTTATATATGTTCTTTCCACTTCTATTTGCTCTGTGACTTCTTTTAGTGCTTTTATTTAACTGATTCTTTAGAGTTAAGCACGTATTCATCACTGCACTCTAGTCCTGCCTATAGATGAAGGCTATGTAGAATCCTTTCCCTGTACTTAAGAAACACTCCTTAGACTTTTCATCCTAGAATGATTTTAATTGGGAAACTATGGCGTTTTTGTTTCCATGGAATGCACACCCTTTCCACCGCTATCGGGGGCATTTCAGGAACCCTCCTATCATAGCTCCTATCGTAGCTGCCAGGACCAGCAGCTGCCTGCAGCCTGCGTGGGACACCACCCATCCCCCACCCCCCGGAGGCGGCCTCACCAGGGCCCTTATGACGTCATCAACGTTCTCAACCAATGGGACTGGGGGGCTGAGGCCACGCCCTCTGTGTTGAGTTTAGTTCCGCCCTGGTTACGCCTCTTGCAGGCGGCCAGCGGAGCGGCACTGAGACTCTTGGAGAGCGTTTCCAAGTGATGGAAGGCACTGTGCACAAGTGGCCCTTCCCCTTTCCCTCTCCCTGCCCCGGGATTTCAGAAGAAACCCGTAGGCAGAAATTGGCCAGAGCTAGGCAAAAGGTAAAGCACACAGGGAGGATCCCAGCCCCTGGGCCCGGACTGAGTCCCCAGATGGCCGCTCCTCGGTCAGAGTCTGTGGCGCCCCTGAGGCACATGGGGCGGGACCCTCCTTGCCCCAGTGCCCCCATCAGGTCCTCCCACAGACCCGGGCCTCACAGCCCAGCCCCCTCCTGGCTTCGGGGACCCTTGCGATCACTCTTGGGGCCTCCTGTCACCCCACCCCATTCCTCCCTGAGCCCTACCTCAGATTGCCTCGTCGCTTCCCTGTTCTGAACACAGAGGAGGGCAGGGGCACAGTCAGATTCGGGGGACAGGGAGGCAGGCGTAGGATGTGCTGAAGGCCCAGTCCCCTCACAGTGTCATCACCACCCCTCACCTGGCCCTCGCTCTTCCCACCGGGTGCCCTAAAGTGTCCTTAGCCACGGTCCAATTTCTCTGGTGGAGACGCAGATTTCCACCCGGAAGGGGTGGGAGCATGGGAAGGGGTGCAGCGAGGCTTTAGGTTCCCTGCTGCTGAACTTGGACACTGAAAACAGGAAACCATTATCAGAGAACTCGAAAGGTTGACAGTGTCTCTGGTGACCCCAGCTTTGGGTTGGTTTTCTCCCAGCATTCTGTCTCCAGAGAGACTCAAAATATCTCCTAAATTCTCTGCTTCACGTTTGAATTCTCGTGTGTGTGTGTGTGTGTGTGTGTGTGTGTGTAGTGCTGATTACACAAACAGCCTTCATCAGTGGGCCAAGCTCTCCATTGCTGAGCTGAACCCCAGCCCTCTTGCTTTTTTCTTGTGTTAGCCTGAGGGATTGATTCCAGGAGGCACAGAACTACATGCCCAATACTTTTTATAGTTTATTATTTCTATTTTCAGACACTTTTTAATGCTATTTTACCTCAGGCTTGTCCCAGTCTTGTGCTCCTGCTGCCCCAGTGTCACCAGTACTTGGGATGACAGGCATGCACCACAGTGCTATCTCTCTTTCTTTCTCTCTTTCTCTTTCTTTTTTTCTTTCTTTCGTGTAGCCACGTAACTGCTCCGTTGCTCAGGCATTAATTGCTCATCACAGCACTGTGTCGGTCATTGCTGCATTGGAGCAGGTGGTGTGCCTAAGAGTGTGCTGTAGAAGCTATGCAGGAGGATGTGAACACAGAGGCTCATCATTGTCATCAGTATTATTGCTTTTCCTTTATGCAGTTGTGAGAGTTTCAAGAAAGAAACACTCTTTTGGGTCCTTCTCTGGATGAGAAGAAAAGCATAAATCCTGGGATATCCACTGGTGGCAAATGTCACCCACCTGACGAGGTGAGTCAGAGCTGGCCAGGCTGCTGGGGCTGGGGCTCTCATGGCAGTGGGGGGGGGGGGGCAGGGTTCACATGAGCATAGGGTCAGGTGCAGGACAAGAAATCTGCATTGGAGGGCCGGATCTGTGATAGCTTAGCGGTCTGGTGTGTGACAAGCTTATGACAAGTCCTGGGTCTGACCAACAGCAGTGCAATTAAATATGTGGGGAGGATTTTATGTACAATTGTGATGTTTGAATGACACATTTTTATGTGAATGCCCTCGGGCCTGGTGCAGATCAAGCACTCAGTAAATGGTAGCTGCTGTTTGATTTTGCTCAGCCTCAAGGGCAGCCAGGCCAGTGAGAAGAGCCACATATGCTCAGGCTCTCTGCCCGAGCCCAGGGTGTGAGGTCTGGGAGGTGGCAGGGTGTGCAGGGAGCTTGGCTCAGGCCACCCTGGGTGGGGGAGTCTTAGTGGAAGAGGAATCACCACCTCCTGTGCTTCTCTCTGAGCAGAGCCAGGATGCCACCAGTGGCCCCAAGGTCCTGGCTCAGAACAAGTGAGTGTCTCCTACTGGGGCAGCTGTCCCTAGGCTGAGGGGTCAGGGCCGGCCACTGCCCCGAGCCTCTTCCCCATCCAGCTACCTTTACCCTGACCCTGTGTCTCCATCCCTAGGAAGTCCTCTGCAACCGAGATCCAGAGTGTCCTGAAGGAGATACTGCAGACTGGGGCCAGAGGTGGGGAGAGGGAAGGACACTTGGGTGATAGATGTACCTGAGGTCACCAGTCCCCCCCGTCCACTGTCCCCTGTGCCTTGGGCAGCTGACAAAGTTGAAATAAGAGAAGGAGGAGCAGGACAGGAAGGTCCAGGAGCTAGAGAGGAGCCTGATGGACCTGAAGGCAGACATGGGTGAGCGAGCACAAGGCTGACCTGGGAGTTGGGCCCGGTCTCTGGGCTGTGGCTGTGGCTGTGGCCTGCACTTTCCTAAGGAGTGACGTACACTCAAAGGATGGGGCAGAGAGAAAGTCTGTGACAGGAGCTGGCAATCCTCTCATCTGTCTGAGCCTCCTGTCCCCATCTGAGAGATGGGTGCTGTGCCCACTGCCAACCCCCCTGAGAAGCTCAGGGAAAAGTGGCTTCAAGACTGGCCCTCATCTGGGTAGGGGAAATCATTCATCAGGAAGCCGAGGTGGGGCGCGGAGCCTGAACTGGGGGCTGAGCACTGAGAGGCCCAGACCGTTACTACTACTTCTCTTCTCAGCTGGGCCCCAGCCCTGGAGCCCCCAGCCAGGCCCTCTGAGGGGGAACTGCAGCTAAAGTGTGAGCTCCAGCAGCTCAAACACTAGCTGGAACTTGTGTCGGAAGAGCTAAATTCATAGAAGAAAGAAAACTGCAGCCTGTGTGTAAGAATGGTGGAACAGGCGGAGCAGCTGGCCCAGACACAGGACAGTGTCCTGAGGCTGGTGCGTGGCCACTGCTCACTGGTCTCCTCCCTGCCAGGTCCTTTAGGGCAGAGCCGAACACTTAGCCCTCAGGGTCCTTACCCCCTCAGTTCAATGGGGGCACTGCAGACCTTAATTGTGAAGGTGTCCTGTGAGGCAGAACCCTGCTGGAGCATCTGCTGGGGACAGGGGATGATTCTCCTTTGTGCCTGCCCTTGGGACAATGAGGGTGGGTCTTGGGGCTGGCTGTATTTGCAGTATTAATTCCCCTGGATGCCTCTGACTTCTCACTTTCCATGCTGCCCACAGGAGGGCCTGGAAGCCTCCAGGCTGCAAGATCAGCAGTCAACCCCACAGAGAGTCCTGGCCCAGCCCAGGGAAGGTGAGTGGAGATGCCTAGGGCAGGGTGGGCTGAGCAGAGCTGTGAAACAGAGAGTTGAGGGGGAGGAGACCTGTAGAGTGCTGCTCATTCTCTGGCAGAGGGCGGTGGTCCAGGGGGCCCTGGCAAGGAGGGTGAAGAGGGGGCCTTGGGCTGCTCTGCCTCCCGTGTGGCTCACTGGGGACCTCCTGGCTGCTCCCAGTTGGAAATGAAGGCGATGTGGAGGAAAGGAGTGTGGAGACTCCTCCGTCTGACGACACCACCCCTGCAGACTCGGGCAGCTCAGAGGCCCTGGTGAGCAGGTCTCCACTTCATCCCTTCTCCGTGTGTCCTTCCCTGTGTCCCTCTGTGGTCCCTTTGGACACCCCAGGTTCTCGCTTTCCCCACCCTCTTATTTCCACGGACCTCACAGCTTCCCTGGCCAGCTGTGGTCAGACATTGTCCCCTGGGACCCTCGGGTGCCAGTGACAGAGGGGAGCTCCTTTCTGCTCCTTTCCCCATTTTGTCAGGAGCAGTCCCCCCACAAGGCACACCACTTCTACAGATGGCTCTTCTGTTGGTACCGGGGAGCAAAGTCAGGTCCTTTCACTTGCCCAGTAGGTGGTGAAACCACTGAGCTAAATCCCTGGCCTAGATGGCATTTTTAGTGCTGGTCCTACCCCGGTCCAGGAACATCAGGCTCTGCTGCCCAGGGACCTGGGGCAGCAGAAGGGGCAACGCTGCTACCTGACCCACCTAGCAGCCCAACCCAGGACAAACCTGAGGATGAGGCTCGCACCCCCAGGAGCAGCGGTGACCGTGTGTCCATGGGGAAGCTGCTGGTGAGTCTGTCCTGCCAGGCCAGGAAGGGTGGGCAGGGCAGGTGGGCACAGAGCCCTGACCCTGCTGCTCTGGCTCCTTGTGCTGGAGGTCTTGCAGGAGGAGGCAGTGATCAAGGAGGTGGTAGAGGACCTGAAGCATCAGTGGCTGGAGCTCTGTGGGGACACAGGCGACATCGGTGAGCCGGGCCAGGGCCAGGTAGCAGAGGCTGGAAGGTGTGGGGTCAGGGTCCCTGCAAGGGATGGCTGAGTGCTGTCCTGCTCCCCACTGCAGAGCTCACTGCCATGTGTCCCATACAGTTGGTAGTAGCAAAAGCAGAGCATCAGGAGGAGAAGGAGGAGAAAATGATGGAGAAGGAGGAAGAAGAGGAAGAAAAGAAAGAGGAGGAGGAGGACGAGGAGGAGGAGGAGAAGAAGGAGCAGCACTGGAGCAGCCGGCTGTTCCCAGTGCAGGAAGAGCGCAGGCAGGGCTGGACATCTCCCGGGCAGCATCAGGGCGCACACTGAGCCCCTGGCCCTCTGGGTAAAGCTGTTTGTGCTGCAGGACGTGGAGCTGGGGCTGGAGGACGATCCCAGGTCCATTCACGGAGAGTTTGGGGCCGCTGCACAGAGCCATGGTGAGGAGCCCACTGCAGGGCCCACAGTCACCCAGAACGTTGCCGGTGCAGCCGTGGAGGGTGGTGAGTGGAGCCCTGGGAGGGCGGCCGGGGCCAGAGTGGGCAGGGGCACAGCACTCAGTGCCTGCTGCTCTCTCTCCACAGATCCTCCAAAGGGGAGCCCTGCTCACACTGAGGAGCCCCCAGGAGAAGAGGCTGAGGCGGGGTCCTCTCCTCCCCGGAACCCCGGCTGCCTGACAGTGAGAACCCATCAGGGCCCAGGCTTGGGACTTCATCCCTGCAGCCCCTCCATTCCTTTTTTCTCTGGCGTTTAGGAAAAGGACTCCGTGGATCTCAAGTTGATCCAAAGCATTTCCCCAGCAAAGCCTGGAGAACTGGGGCCCGGGCTCTGTCCCCACTGTTTCCCATTCAGCCCCACCTGCCTCCCTCCTCTCCTCCCATCTCCCTGTTAGCCCTATAGGAGCAAGGTGAGCTCCACACATTCATTGTTCTTTGAAAACTTTTTAACTTGTAAATTTCTAAAGAAATTAAAAATCACAAGAAAAATGTAAAGATAATCCATCAAATGAACAACAAACTTTAGAAAATCTTTTAAATAAAAATTAGAAAATGTGTTATTTTAATAAAATTTCTTTCAGGGTCAGAAGGACAGGAGGAGGAAACAGAGATGGGATCATTGGTGCCCTGGTCCCGGCGGTCCTGTTCAATTTGATTTCATGTGGTTGGGAATAAATGGCTTTCATCCTGCTGCCTGGCCTGGCTGTTCCCCTCCCAGGTCCTGTGCTTCCTGAACATGGCAAGGATCAAGGAGTGGCCCTGCCAGCAGAGGGCGCACTTCAGGCTGTGCAGAGCCCCAGTGTCTGAGCTGGTCCCTCAGGGCTGAGCAGCATGTTCCTGTCTTGTCACCTGGACGCTGCTGAGGCAGGGCGAGGGCACAGCCATGGGGACTCCGAGGGCATCCTGCCCTAAGGGGCCACAGACAGGCGCCTGACCCCCCAGTGGGGAGGGAACGAAGCGGGCATCACCTAAGGGTGCTGACCTGCAGTGCAGGATTTCCAGTCCCCGCCCTGGTCCTGGGCCTGTCCACACCTGATGGCTGGTTCCTCCTGTCCAGGCCAGCCCAGTGCAGGCCCCAGCCCCTCTTCAGCCAGGCTGTTTGTGGCCCTGCCCCCTAGTGGTAGGAATTGCTGGTACATTTTTGGGGTAAGAATCCTCAATGCACTGTTCTGCAACCCTGGAACTCTGAAGACTGTTGACTGGACTCTAAGCCATGGACTCAATTCATTTTGCATGAGGTAGACATGAGTCTTTGGGGGGCAAGGGGTGGAATGGTGCATTTTACTCTAAAATGCCCCTGACATGTCTCATGTATTTTGAAGTTGATGGATGCAGGGGCAATGTACTCAGTCGCTATTTCTCTGTTTCGTCTCCAAGGCTACTGAAGATAGGGTCAGGAACGGACTCTGGTTTTCAGCCTGGATCAGGCTCCATGGAGCACCCACACTGTGCCCACTGGGATCCCGGCCAGCCCATCCTCAGGCTGAGGATTCCAGGTAGAGTGTTGGTAACCCTAAGGGGTGTGTGTCAGGCCAGATCTGGTCCCAGTGGGCTCATCACCCCTTAACCTGGGCACGGGAGGCCAGCCTAGCCATCAGTCCACCTCGGCCCCCATGGGTGCCGCTCGCCGCTGGCCAAACCCTGCAAAAGCCATGGGCAAAGCGTCTGAAAGCCTCTGGCTCTAGAGCAGAGCTGAGGAGTGTGGAGGAGGACTCAGCAGTGGCAGCTGGAGACGAAAGCCCCACTCAGCGGCTCCTCTGTGCCCTGTGCCCTGCCCCTTCACCCTCCTCTCCTTCTAGGTCCTCATGATAAAAGCAGACAGTGAGCACGCAGGAAGCACTCAGTGAGCAGGTCCCTCAGCATCTGGATTTTAATGATTAACCAGAATGGGTTTATCTCAAAGCTTCCCTGACCCGGCCTGCCTGCTCCGTGTGCCCCTCACCTTCCAGCTGAACTCCTGGGCCCCCAGGGGTCTCCCGCGCCTGCTCTGGGCTCTCCACCCCCCAGCCAGGTGGGTCACATCCCTGCTTGGCTCTGAGGCCCGGCCTAGGTCTCCCCATCTCACCACGCCCTGCCCTCCGCTCTGGGTGCCAAGCCAAGTTGCTGCTCCCTCTCTGGCACCAGTGCGTTCTTCCTCAGAGGCCTGGCACACGAGTCCATGCTCACAGAGAGCCACTCACCTCCCTCAGAGGTGCCCTCCCACCCCCTCATCTGAAACACATTCCCAGCCAGGCATGGTGGCACATGCCTAGGAGCCCAGGACTCTTAACCCCAAATGCAAGCCCAGCCCGGGCACCTTAGTGACTTAATGGCACCTTTCTCAAAATTAAAAAAAGTACGGCTGGCCAGGGATTTAGCTCAGTGGTTCCACCACCTGCTGCGCAAGCACAAGGACCTGAGTTCGATCCTCAGTACCAAAAAAATCCCAAAAGTAGGGCTGGGGATGTAGCTCAGTGGCACCGTGCCTGCCTGGCAAGTGCGAGGTCCTGAGTTTGATCCCTGGTATTGGAAAAAAAATTTTTTTAAATTAAAAATGGCCCTCTGGGGCTGGGGATTTAGCTCAGTGGTTCTGCTGCCTGCCTTGCAGGCCCAAGACCACAAGGACTCGAGTTCAATTCCTGGTACCAAAAAAAACACACAAAAAAAACCCCTCATTTCAATCTTCAGTACTATAATTTAATTTAATTTTTGTTTTGTTTTGTTTTTTGAGACAAGGTCTTGCTATGTAGTTCAGCTGGCCTTGCACTTACTTTGTACTCCAGGCTGGCCTTGAAGTCACAGTGATTCTCCTGCCTCAGCCTCCTGAGTGCTGGGATTACAGGCATGCATCATCACATGGCTATAATGTTGGGTTTTTTTTAGTACTGGGGATCGAACTCAGGACCTTGCACTTGTGAGGCAGGCACAGTGGCACTGAGCTAAATCCTTGCCCCTACTTGGCTATAGTTTAATTTAATTTAAGATATTCCCCTCCTCTCCCCACTGGCCAGTCTGTCCCAGCACCACGATCCCTGCTTTAATAGCGTTTACAAAGTGTGGTTATACATTTATTCCCTTGATACTTTGTTACAGTCTGTCTCCCCACTACACTACTATCAATTCCACTGATGGGAAAGACCCTAGGGAATACTTTTGTTTAGTGTGGTTCCGTTTTTTGCAGTACTAAGGACTGAGCCCAGGAAGTACTGTTATATATCCCTAGGACTTTTTGCTTTTTTATTTTGAGACAGAGTTTCACTAAATTGCTCAGGCTGGCCTCAAATTTGCAATCCTGGGGCTAGGGATTTAGCTCAGTGGTTCCACTGCCTGCCTTGAATTCTCAAGGTCCTGAGTTCAATCCCTGGTTCCAAAAAAAAAAAAAAATTTGCAACCCTGCCTCAGCACCCCCTAGTGGCTAGGCCCATATCCCACAGGCATGTCTCCCTGGATCTGGCTAGTGGCTCTATCTATACTCAGGGCCTGTCACAGAGGAGGCACTCAATAAACACTGGACGGCAGTGAGCAGCAAACGGGAGACAGTGTGATGCTGATGGAGACTGATGACCACGTCACTGAGCCCTTCCAGCAAACCCCACAGTTCCTCACGCCACACAGGCAGCAAGTCCCCAACAGCGGCAGCAGGGACCACCCACACCCCAACATGGGCCTACTGGGGCCCCAGGAAAGAAGCACTGAATGCTAGGATGAGGAGGCCCAAAGCACTGATTAGGGAAATTTATGAGGGAGTCACACTATCCTTGCAGTGCAAGGGAGATGAAGAAGGTTCTACCTGGGCAGGGGAAGGGGCTGAAGGGATTCGCCTGGGGCAGGGCTAGCTCCTGATTGTTCAGCAACTCCAAGATCAGCGGCAGCCTGAGGTTTCTCAGCACCAGGTGTTCAAGGTCTCACCTTAGCCTGTCCCTGCCCAGGTCACACAGCGATCTCTGTATCTCTTGGTCAGGACAGAAAAACAAGTGGGGAAACTGAGGGACCATTCACCCACCACACTATCGAAGGGCTGCCCCTCCTGTCTCTTCAGACTTAGTCCCTGCTCTGAAGGAGCCCCTGCTCCCTGGGTTCATCTAGGGTTCACTTCCGTGAAGTGGAAAGAAAAGGGATCATTTAAAAACTCTCTATTCAGGCTGATGACCAGGCGGAGTGAATGGGTTGAAACTGATCAAGAAAAATGGATGAGATAGGGGAACAGAAGAGGCAGGAGCAGAGGGCAAAGTCGGGGGCAGGGCGGGGCCAGGCGGAGCGCAGGGTGTGACCCTGCTCCGTTCTCTGGCCCCTGTTGATAAGGCCAGCAGTTCTGTCATTTTCTCCTCCTAGGGCCACGTTTTGGAACCATGTCAATTCCCAACCTTCTGCCCCAGCAGCTTTGCTCATGGATCCCACAGACCCAAAGGGACCTCGCCAAGTCTGTCCTCATCGGTGCCCCAGGAGGTGAGAGGGCAATGGAGGAGGGCATGAGTGTGGCAGTCGATTGGGGTGGACCTGTCTCCCTGAGAGTGCAGCGCCTGGTCTGGGCCAGTGGGGAGCCACGGGGCGCCCCCATGCTGCCTGGACTCTAGACCTTGGCATACAGGCCGGAGAGACGCTGGTGACACTTTAACCAGTGTCACTGCCCAGCCCAGCCCCAGGGCCCAGGGTCTGGACACAGTGCACAGCAGACCCACAGAGACCGGCTCAGAGAGCAGAGGCATGGAAGGTGCGGCTGGACAGGCTTCGCTGGACCAAGCTGAAGCCCTGGGCCCGGGGCAGTGCTAGCGGGTGACAGGAGCTGGGAGGGGGAGACAGCCCGTTGCCAGGGCTTGCCAAGAAGTAAACAGGGACCTTGGAAGAGGGAACTGGGTGACTGGCATGGATAATGAGGCGCCACTGTGAATAGGGCTGGGGAGCTGGGTCAGAAGTTAGGCGTAGCTGGGTGACTGGAATTTGAGCCTAGGGCTGGTCCGATCTAGATTTGAATCCCATCTTGGTTACTCAGAAACTGCACGATCTTGGGTGATATATTTCACTGTTCTCAGCCTCTTTTTCCCAATTGTAAAGTCAGGATATGTAGAGCATGTGCAATACCTGCTGTCTAAGTCCCTTGGGCCCAGACAAGGTCCTGTGTACCTGGTGCCTGGCGCCAAGGGAGGCAGCCCTGACCCCTTCCACCGCAGGGCCAGCAGGGTACCTGCGGCGCGCCAGTGTGGCCCAGCTGACCCAGGAGCTGGGCACCACCTTCTTCCAGCAGCAGCAGCTGCCAGCAGCCATGGCTGACACCTTCCTGGAACACCTCTGCCTGCTTGACATCGACTCAGAGCCAGTGGCCGCTCGCAGCACCAGCATCATTGCCACCATCGGTAAGGACACCTCAGCGTGCTTCCTCAGCCTTGCTGTCCATTGGCAGGGCACCATGTTCCACAGTTATTCATTTAACAATTATCTTTTTTCCCCTGTAGCACTGGGAATTTTGTTTGCTTGTTTCTTTGAGACAGGGCCTTGGTATGTAGTTCAGATTGGCCTCGAACTCACGATGTAGCCCAGGCTGGCCTTGAATTCATGTCAACCCTCCTGCCTCAGCCTCTCTACAGGCATGTAGTAGCACTTCCACCATTCGACAGATATTCGTTGAGCATCTAGTAGATGAGGCTAGGGGCCCAGGGCAGTTGGAGGAGATGAGATCAGAAAAGAAGAGACAACAGCTCCCCTGAGGAACTGACAGCCTCACTTGGATAGAACAACAAATAATAAAAAATAATTGCACAATAAGTAGTGTGTTTGAAAGTAATAAATACTGTGGGGGGAAAGAGAAATGTAGAGGGTAGGAAGGGGCATCAGGGATTCGAGGTGGGAGGCGGGTTGCAGGCCTAACCAGGGAAGGCAGGGCAGCCGGAGTGAAGATGGGAAATTTAGCCCTTCGGACACCGGGGGACAGACAGCAGCACCCAGTGCAAAGCCATTAGGAAGCGTGAAGGGCAAGGGCAGCCTATGGGAAGAGACAGAGGGAGGACAGGGCGGCGCTTCATAGGCTACTCGGTCTGGAGCAGGTGGATGACAGCGACGTATAGTTTTTAGTTTTTTTGAGACAGGGTCTCACTGTGCACTCCAGGCTGCCCTCGAAATCTCAGAGATCGTCCTGGCTCAGCCTCCCGAGTGCTGGGATCACAGGCGCGCGCCACCACGCCCGGCTGTTTTCACAGAACCGCTGGGCCCCCGGGCTGAAATGGGTTGGGGGTGAGTGGGGTGAGGCCGAGGACGGAAGCTGGTCCCACGGTACTTCGGCACTTCCGGCTCGGCGGTCGGCCGCTTAGCAGCGGTGGAGGTGGTCAGGCGCTGAAGACGCCGTGAGGGCGGAGCCCGCAGGGCTTCCAGAAGGACTATTGGACGGCGGGGGAGGATGGCTTGAGGCGAGGCCCCAGAAGGCGGTGTTGTGAGCGCGTGCAAAGTTACGGGAGCGCTTCCCGGGTCCACTGGGACGCGCGGGGTCCCGCAGTGGGGCGCCCGGTCTTCCGGCACGCGGGAGGCGCAGACCGGAAGATCTGGGGTTCAAGCCCAGCCTGACTACATAGTGATTTAGCGAGACCCTGGCTCAAAATAAAAATAAAAACGGGTCGGGGATGTGACCCCGTGGGAAAGCCCCGGTCTCCAGTACTAAATAATTACATGAATGAATGAAAGCGTGCAAGGCTCAGAGCCAGGCAGTGACGGGCCTCTTCCTAGCCGGGGTGGTCGGTCGTCGGCTAGGCTGGGGGGAAATCGTCTGAGCGGGGTCTGTGCTTCCAGGGCCGGCATCTCGATCCGTCGAGCGCCTCAAGGAGATGATCAAGGCCGGGATGGACATCGCTCGACTCAATTTCTCCCACGGATCCCACGAGGTGGGGGGCGGGGCGGGAGGGCGGGGCGCCGGGGCCTAGCCGCCTTCCCCTGAGATCCTGCCCGCTCCGCCTCCAGTACCACGCCGCGTCCATCGCTAACATCCGGGAGGCAGCAGAGAGCTTCGCGAGCTCCCCGCTCATCTACAGGCCCGTGGGTATCGCTTTGGACACCAAGGGGCCCGAGATCCGCACTGGGATCCTGCGAGGGGTGAGACGCGGGCCGGGGCCGGGTGAGAAGCAGGGCGGGGCCGGGCGAGCGGCGGGCGGGGCCTCGAGCGGCGGGCGTGGAGTCATGGCTCCTCTGGCTCCGCCCCCAGGGCCCGGAGTCGGAAGTGGAGATTGTGAAGGGCGCCCGGGTGCTGGTTACTGTGGACTCGGCCTTCCGGACTCGGGGGGACGCGGACACCGTGTGGGTGGACTACTCCAACATCGCCCGGGTCGTGCCGGTGGGGGGCCGCATCTACATCGACGACGGCCTCATCTGCCTTGTGGTCCGGAAAATCGGTGCGGCCCGCCCGCCGCCCAGGTCCCCACCTGTCCGCCCGTCCCGGACCCCGTCCTCCCCCTGAAGGGTGGGGCGCACCTGAGCTGCCCGCCTCTTGCTCAGGTTTCCATCTGGTTTCCATCTGGTACCCGCTGTGTATGCGACCCAGAACGGGCGGGCGAGAAGGCGGCGCGACCTTGGGCCCTCGCCGGCCTCTGATGACGGCGCTCCCCTCCCCTCCCCTCCCCTCTCCGTGCGCTCAGGCCCCGAGGGGCTGCTGACCGAGGTGGAGAGCGGCGGCGTCCTAGGCAGCAGGAAGGGCGTGAACCTGCCCGGCGCCGAGGTGGACCTCCCTAGCCTGTCCGAGCAAGATGCCAAGGACCTGCGCTTCGGGGTGGAGCATGGGGTGGACATCATCTTCGCCTCCTTCGTGCGGAAAGCCAGCGACGTGGCTGCTGTGCGGGCGGCCCTGGGGCCGGAAGGACAGGGCATCAAAATCATCAGCAAAATCGAGAATCATGAAGGCGTGAAGAAGTGAGGCTTTCACTGCCTGTGCTGCCTGCCCTCTTGGGGCGTCCTGGCTCTGCTCCAGCTCTCATTCCTCCAACTGCCCAGGTTTGATGAAATCCTGGAGGTGAGCGATGGCATCATGGTGGCACGAGGTGATCTGGGCATCGAGATCCCGGCCGAGAAGGTTTTCCTGGCTCAGAAGATGATGATTGGGCGCTGCAACTTGGCGGGCAAGCCCGTGGTCTGTGCCACACAGGTCTGGAGGAGCCCTTGGGGCAGGACACTCAGGCCTGAGGGACGCTGAGGGAGAGCACCCACACTTGAGCCCCACACGCACTTGGCCTCTGGTGTTTGACCCCAAACAACGAGGTTAGGTAGAAACATCGTGACCCCCATTTCTAGATGAGGGAACAACTGCCTGGGTCACACAGCTCGTGACCCTAATCCTGGCCGTCCGGGCTCAGCAAGTAGGGGTGTCAGAGAAGCAGCGTGGGCAGCCTCCCCAGGGAGTGTGGCTCCTACAATCCTGCCGTCCATGGCGCCCCCAGATGCTGGAGAGCATGATCACCAAGCCCCGGCCAACTCGGGCAGAGACCAGCGACGTGGCCAACGCCGTGCTGGACGGGGCTGACTGCATCATGTTGTCAGGGGAGACCGCCAAGGGCAACTTCCCGGTGGAGGCCGTGAAGATGCAGCACGCGGTAGGAGCTTAGAGTGAAGAGCAAACGGGCAGGGACTGCCAGCGGACACATGTCCCTGCCCAGCCTGACCTCTGGTGCCTGCAGATTGCTCGGGAGGCAGAGGCCGCAGTGTACCACCGGCAGCTGTTTGAGGAGCTACGCCGGGCAGCACCACTGAGCCGTGACCCCACTGAGGTCACCGCCATCGGCGCTGTGGAGGCTGCCTTCAAGTGCTGCGCTGCTGCCATCATCGTGCTGACCACCTCTGGCCGGTGAGGAGGACACGGGACGCCCACATGGGGCGCTGGCTCAGTCACAGGCTGGGAGGAGCCGTGGCCTGGGCATGGGCTGATCCTCAGGGATGAAGAATATTGCCCTAGGGCAAGAAGAGAGGGGCCTCTGAGAGGAGAGGGGGCGCGCCAGGTCTTGGAGACACCAGGACTCGTGCCAGTGAACTGCAGGGCCCTGGCAGGGCAGGTGGCATCACTGGGCACATGGGTGTCGGGGCCTGTGGGCTCCTGGGGCTGGAGGCTGAGGTCCTGCTCAAAGGTGCAGCAGGGCTGAGTTCAGGCTTTGCTCTGAAACTCATCAGTGAGACCTCGAGTGAGTAACTCACCGGGCCCTGCCAGCCTGCTAGTCTCCTCAGGCCTGTGAATTAGCCATGTGTTCCTCGTGGGGTTTTGAGAATTAATAAGAGACATTAAGGTCTATGTAGAAATCAAGTGCTGGGGCGGGGATGTAGCTCAGTGGCACCATGCCTGCCTGGCAAGTGCAAAGTCCTGAGTTCAATCTCCGGTATTAAAGAAATTAAGTGCTTTATAATGTACATTCTATAAAATGTTTTGTTTCTTTTCTTTTTGGTACCGGGGATCAAACTCGGGTCCTTGCGCTTGTGCAGCAGGCGGCGAAACCACTGAGCTAAATCCCCGGCCCGTTTCTTTTCTTTTTTTGAGACAGGGTCTTGCTTTGTAGTTCAAGATGGTCTTGATCTCACTATGTAGCCCAGGTTCCTCCTGTGTGCTGGGATTACAGGCGTGCACCACCATACCTGGCCATTTTGTTTCTTAGAGTTTTGTCATCTCATTTGGTGTACCTTTATTCCCTGCTGTCTTCCTTGTGTGCTAGGAAGGGAGCGTATTCTGATACTCATTTCACAGCGGGGACCCAGGGCCCAGAGAAGTCCAAGGACTTACTCAGAGTCACACAGCTTGTTGGTGACACCTTGTGTACTGGCCCCTGTACTTTTGTGTTCCGGCCTAACTTTCTCTGCCTCCTCCAGCTCAGCCCAGCTTCTGTCTCGGTACCGCCCTCGTGCAGCGGTCATCGCTGTCACCCGCTCTGCCCAGGCTGCTCGCCAGATCCACCTGTGCCGGGGAGTCTTCCCCGTGCTCTACCGTGAGGTTCCGGAGGCCATCTGGGCAGATGATGTGGATCGCCGGGTCCAGTTTGGCATCGAAAGCGGTGAGATCCCAACGCCTTCCTTCCTCCCCTCCCGCACTTACAGGGAGACCCCCAGACCAGCTTCTCACACTCGCTCAGAGCCTTGCCTGTCTCCTCTGCTCCCAGATTTTCCCTCCAAGAGTCACTAAGACTGAGAGGTAACACACTCTAAACGGGGAGGCTAAGCTGAGCCATGAAGGAGAGCAGAGGGCAGGGCCCAGCTGCTGCCTATACCAGGTGCCTCCAGCCACTGGAACATCTGGAGCTGAAATTTGATTTATGACTGTCACATAATCGTACCCGATCTCTTCCTGTCGGCAGAGCCACAGGCTTGCTCCTTAGCAAGATGCACACCACCCCACTAGGGACCTGCGGCCACTTTGACATCCCACAGGGGTTGTGCTCCCTGCAGTGCTGCCATTTCCCCTCAGGGTGGCCTTGAGGTGGGGGAGCATGACAGCCTCATCACAGGGCTGCTCTGCGTCCTCCAGGGGCTGACTGTCCTCCACCCTCCCCCAGGAAAGCTTCGTGGCTTCCTCAGCGCAGGGGATCTGGTGATTGTGGTGACGGGCTGGCGGCCTGGCTCTGGCTACACCAACATCATGCGGGTGCTGAGCATCTCCTGAGCACGCGGCACCCCCAGGTCCCTCCCTCCCCACTCGGCTCCCTGCTGTCTCCACTCCCACGTTCCCTGTTTGAGGCCACATCTGCCATGGAGCCCCACTCTAGGGTGCCTCTCCTCCTCTCCGCTCCTTGCAGCCCATGACAATCTGCATCCAGCGACGCTCTGGCTGCCGGGCAGCACTGATCCTATGGCCTCTGCGTCCAATCCGCTCAGGTGTCAGATCCGCTAAGGTGTCCTGAGCCTTTAATCTCAGCCCGGCTGGTTAATTCCCTTCCCACAGGTTCCCACCCCTCACCTCTTTGAGGTGACTGGCAGCCATCAAAGCATGCTTTGGGGCAAGCTGAGCGAATCCCTGACTTCACGGCCTCAGTGCCAGCCTTGCAGAGCCCTCCCCTCATGCCTGGCTGGGTCCAGTGCCCCCCCCTTACACCTAGAAATTTCTTGCACCCACTTTATTCCCACACACAAACCAGGAGCCAAAATGAGTATCTATTTTCTTTTTAAACACAGCTGTTTACAGCAATGATAAAACTTCTCCCACACACCGAGAACCCCGTAACTCTCCCCTAAAAGGAAAGATTTAGGGTCCTGGCCCTCCACATTCTTTGATGCTGCAGAAAAGGAGAGGGGACAGAGCGGATGGGTAAGGGGTTACTCTTGTCCCTGAGAAGGCAGAGGGGCCAGCCTGCCTTTCCCCAGGCATGGATGCCTTGGCACATCCCTTATTCCTGCACCAACAGCAGACCCAGGAGAGAAAAACCCTGTGGTGAAATCGGTGTCCTCCCTTCTTGGTCAGCCCCTCCTGCCTCTACCTACATAGGGAGGAGGTTCAAATATTGCTGATGGCGCTGCTCGAGGGCCACAGAAGCTGGCATGGAGGGACAGGGAGGCACAGGTGAACAAAAGGAGTTGATAATAAGTCAAATAGCAAATGAACAAATCAATAAATAACTGAATAAATAAGATGAAAAGAAACAGTTCACATAAGGGTCCAGCTCCTTACCCACACCCAAGGGGATCTAGGCTAGCCCACTAAGGAGGCGCCAGCTGTACCTTAGCTCCAGAGAGGGACAGCACAGGGGCAAGGGCACAGGGAGGAGGCAGCTCCCAGTTAGACAGACCGTGCTGCCACAGACAGACACGTGTTCCCGCTCAGAGGGAGCAGGTGGGGAGGGTCCACACATGGCAGTAAGAGAGCAGAGGTGGATGCCCACACTCAGGACCCAAGACATTTGTTGGCAGCAGTGGAGGCACAGGTAGTTGACAGTGCCCAGCTACACTAAGGGGACAGGAAGATACCACACTAGGCCAGCCCTGCAGGGCCATTGGCTAGGAAACAGAAACATCGCGTTCCTTGGCAGTGATGGTGGTGGCAAGTACTTGTGCTTAGTAAAGGGAGGGATCACGGGCCGTCCTGCACCTGGCAGGACCAGGGCCACGGAGCAGCCTGGGCAGAGGGCTCTGAGTCACTTCTACTTGGCAGTGGAGGAACACAGTGCCTGGCACCATGCCCTCACCATATAGGCTGGGTACACAGGACAAATGGGTGAATGAATGGACTGGGACATCAGACAGGCTGTGGCTGCTTGAGCATAGGCTACAGAGAACACCATGGTGACGGGGGACGCGCTCCCACAGGGTGGTCCCTGAGTCCCCCGGCTGTCCCCAAGAGGCTTCTGCCCTCGGGTACCTACTGCTGCACCCTAAGAGCTAAGGCCTGTGTAACCAAGGGTTTCACATATTGGCGGAGAGCTGGGGGCCCCGCGGGGTGGCTGGCTCAGGCACTGGTGGCCTGGGTGGCTGGGCTGTCCCTGGAGGCTTGGGCAGGAGCCCCGAGGAGGGCCGGCGCTCGCTTCCGGAGCCCTTCCGCCGAGGAGAGCCATCGCCTGTTGCCCGCTGAGGCAGAGAGGGTTGGGAAGCTGAGAGTGGGCGGCCCTGAGGTCCTAACCTCTGCCCACCTCCGCCCGGGGGAGGGCCCAGCAGGGACACCTGGGAGCGCCCTGCCCGGGAGAGGCTGGCATGGAGCGTTCGGGCTGGGGGGGCGGGCAGGCGGGAGGTGGATGCCCAGGGCCCCTGTGCCAGCAGGGGGCCAGCTCGGATGGGCACCAGCGGGGAGGCTGGGGAGCCTGCTGCGCGCCGAGCGGACCGAGCCAGGAGGGCAGCTGGGGAGTCGGGGGAGAGGGGCAGAGGGCCCCGGTGGTGAGTCAGGGCGATGGCCACGTTGGAGGTCACAGCAGCTGCCTGCAGAGGTGCGTGCACCAGCGGCTCCCACAGCACGGGCCTCCCAGCGAGCCGCGCTCCCGGGCCCGGGCCCAGGCCCCGGACGCCCCGGGCCATGTCCCTGTCGTGTTGGACCAGGTGCTGCTCCATGGTGCCGCCACCACTGCCTGGACTCGGACTCGGACTCGGACTCGGACTCGGCTCTGAGCGTTTTCGCTGCAGTATGGAATTCTTCTTGCCTAGAAGTTGCCCCAGAAAGGAAGAGTTAAGGGTAGGGAAGGAATCCAAGTCCGAGGCTGGAAATCAAAGAATGTCAGGCTGCCTGGCTGGAGGCAGGGATGGGGTGGGGCTGAGGCGCGACTGGGAGGAGTCAGGAGGTGGAGCTGGGGCTGGCGGAAGGTACAGATCGGAGAAGGTGAGGTTCGGGGGCCGTGCTCAGGCGCCCTCAGGACGCGGGGACTTGGATGACGTCCCGTCCCGGGGTGAGACACCTGTGGACAGTGAGCCAGGGCTGAAAGTCCTGTCGGGGTGGAGCATGACACAAGTGCTGGCCTCCTCGCTATGGAGATGGCTGAAGCAGGCGGGGACCCAGAGCGGCCTCACCGATGCGGCGCAGCCGGTCCATGGCCACCGTCTCAAAGGCCCGGCGCATCATGGGGAACTCCTCGAGCACGGCGTTGAAGTGGTCCACGCTGAGGGAGTAGAGGCGGCAGTAGGTGTCAGCCCGCACGCTGGCCGTGCGCCGACCCCGAGTCAGCAGGCAGATCTCTGCGGAAGTTGGAAGGAGGCTCAGAACCACGGGCCTCAGGGTGGGTGCTCGCTCTGGGGCCTACAGCAGCTGACCCACAGCGGACTCCTCCCTAGGCTCTGGGGAGCCCAATGCGACCCCGCCCCATGCGCAGAGTCCTGTCTCTCGGCAGACCTGCACAATTTCTGTGCAACTCTCCTTGTCTTTATTCTCTTCATATTAAAACTGACAAACATAGCCAGGCACAGTAGCACATGCCTGTAATCCCATCACTCGGGAGGCTGAGGCAGGAGGATTGCTGTGAGTTCAAGGGCAGCCTGGGCTACATAGTAAGACCCTGTCTCAAAAAGCCAAAAAGGAGGGCCGGGGATTTATTTCAATGGTTTCGCTGCCTGCTGCGCAAGTGCAAGGACCCGAGTTCGATCCCTGGTACCAAAAAAAAAAAAAAAGAAAAGAAAAGAAAAGAAAAGAAAAAGCCAAAAAGGAAAAAAAAGTAGGGCTGGGGATTTAGCTCAGTGGCACCGTGCTGCCTCGAAAGAGTAAGGTCCTGAGTTTGATCCCCAGTACCAAAAAAAAAAGTGGACAAACAAGCAGGTCGTGCTGGGCTCCGGACTCCCAGTGACTCCTTCCACTTTCACCCCAGATGAAGCCCAGATGCTCTATCCCTAGGGCACACCTGGGTAACTCACCCTGTGTACCCCCTTCCCACTCCATGGAATAAGGATCAAGGACACACTGAACGGAGATGCTGGAGGTCTCAGCTTGGGGCTGAGAGCTTAATGAGACTCAGGTCACTTTGGGCACCAGCTTCAGAGCCACCCCACCCACCACCACAGGCAGAGTCCTGAATCATGCCACCAGGACAGCTCCACAAAGCTCAAGGCCCTGGGACAGCGCTGCTTCACCCCTATCTTTCACTAAACACACAGGATCCTGGTTCAGAGTCCTAAAAGGCCCTCCAGCCCAGTAGTTTCCAACTTGGTTGTGCACTGGAATCTCCTGAGATTTGAAAACTACAGACCCTGGGGCCCTCGCTAAGCAGGACTGGGGTGGAGCACTAAGTGCCTGTGGAGCACAGCCGGGTAGGCCCCTGATCCCAGGGAGCAGTTCCCCTCCACCCTGTGTTGTGACCCCACCACCCTCCCTGAGGCCTGCTGACCCCCAAAGTAGGATCCATCAGTCAGGCGAGTGTCCCGGACACCTCTCGCCAGCACACTGAGCAGCCCATGCTGGATGAAGTACATCTTCCTCCCCACGGAGCCTTCACGCACCACGAGGTCCCCTGGCTGGAAGACCTCAAATCGTAGCTTGGTGAGAACTGCAGTGACAAAGCTGGGGTCGGCGTGGGCAAACAGCGGCATGTGGGCCACCAGGCCCCTGCAGGTGAAGTTAATGATCTCCTGAGCAGAGGAAGGGCCCATCAGGCTGTGCCCCCTGGCCCTAGAGCCCCCCACCAAACCATCTATTTCCAGAAGCTCCACCCTCAGGTCGAATCTGCCAGGGGAGAAGGGTCCTGTAGTGGGCCTGGACCACCCCTGAACCCTTGTCTTCAGAGTCCTCCCATGGGCCCTGGTGGAACTGTCCCCCCAGATGGAAACCCATACAGTCCCCATTGGATTGTTCAGCCTCTTAAGATACTTAAGAAAGACTTCAGAGCTGGGGATTTAGCTCAGTGTTGCCTCCACCTGACTCAAAAGCGCAAGGTCCCATGTTCGATCCCCGGTACCAAAAAAAAGAGAAAGACTTCAGCCCATAAAATACCTGGCCTCCCATGGGGCCCTCTGCAAGTCGCCTCCCTATAGCAGCATCTGCTGACAAATACCCCTCCCTAGACAGCACTCCGGAAGCCCAGACCCCAACAGAGCCCCTCAGGGCCCAGCCAGCCTACCTCCCGCAGCGGCTCGCTCAGCTCCCCCAGGATGCTCTCCTCATTGAACATCTTGCCCTGGTAGCGGTGCTCATAGTACTCGTGGATGCGCTGCCGGGTGTCAGCTGGCAGCTTGTGGAAGGACATGTACTGCTCCACCTGCTTGTACTGCAGAGCCAACCCATGGCCGGCAGGAAGACGACCCAGGGTGTGCGGAAGGCCAAAGACAGGTCAGACGCAGAGGGTGAAACATGGAGCCAGATGTGGGTGTGAATTCAGAGTATGTGTGAATGATGGTGGATACAGATTGACACAAGTGCCGTGACAGGAAAACGCAGACACAGGCAGAGGAGGGGTCCAAGGACAGTGGCAAGGAAAAGGTCACACAGAGGCATGGGACAAATGGAGCTGGGCAGGGAAGGACACAGAGACCCAGCAGGAGACACGTCGAGCTGCCCGTGTCCAGCCTCTCCCCACCCACCCTTCACTCCCATCCCTGCTGACCTTCTCCTGGTACTGACGCCGGGAAGAGTCCAGGGACTGGATGAGGGCAGTGGCGTGGCCGATGAACATGGCATAGCAGGTGGCGCCCACGATCATGCTGAGCATGGTGAGCCAGACATCGGGCATGCCCACAGGTGCCTGCTGCCCATAGCCAATGCACAGCATGTGGCTCATGGCCTTGAACAGGGCGTGGGAGTACTGGCGGCCCCACGAGTGGTTCTAAGGGCAGAGCATATTGCAAAGATGGGCCTGAGTCCTTCGGCTGTGTCTGTACCTCCCCTTTCTCCCGTGTCTAGTTCTGCCGGCCCCTTCTGCCTCAGAGCCTCCTCCTGGGTGGCACCTGTTTGGCTCTGGGTCCCTGAAGCAAAAGACTGGAGATTGGGGCCTCAGCTTTTGCTCAGGTCCCTTTCCTTGCCTGTTTCCCCCACTACAGACTTCCTCTGGGTCTCTTGCACTTCTCCCTCTACCCCGCCTGCCCCATCTTTCCTGCCCTCTCCCACCTCCTGCTCCCAGATGCTCAGGCAGAAGAGCCCTCAGAAAGCCCCAGGGCGGCAGAGCTGTGGGGACCTCTCACCACCATGCGGTTCATGTAGACCCAGCAGTCAGGAGGGAAGTCCTGCAGCATGGGGACCAGGAACTGCAGGCAGCCGTCCCAGTGGCAGAGCAGCAGCATCATCCCAATGAGGTTGAAGATTCGGACCACAGCGCTGGCCAGGTCATAGGTCATGTGGAAGATCTGAGGAGTCCGAGGAGGGGCTGCTGTGGACAGGAACCCTCCCTGCTGCTCCTCCAGTCCCAGCTCTGCAAATTCTCTTTGAACTTCTCCCTTGCCCTAGCCTCCCTGAATTAAAAAAAATGTGGCCATTATTTGCTTGTATAATTTTATAGCACACATGTACAGCTAATACAAGGTGGGTTGTGCTATAATCTCATTGTGTGTGTGTGTTTGTGCATGTGGTGCTTGGGAGTGAGCCCAGGCCCTTGTATGTGTTGCACATGCCTGGCAAACACTTCACCCCTGAGCTGCATCCCCAGCCCTTTTGATTTTGAGACAGGGTTTCACTAAGTTGCCCAGGCTGGCCTTGAACTTATGACCCTCCTGCCTCTGCTGCCTGGTTAGCTGGGATTGCAGGTATGCACTCCATACCTAACCTTTAGTACTCTCATAGTTAACTCTTCTAGACAGGAAAACTGAGGCCAATCATATGCCCCAAATTACACAAGTTTCGGGACAGACTCAAATCGGTCTGCTGCACAAGTTGCTCATGTGCACACTGGACAAGAGGAGACAGGCATTTCACAGTGTAATGTCCCCAGGGCACGTGTATAGATTAATGATCACTGGGCCTGGGATGTGGCTTAGGGGCACCGCGCCTGGCTCACAGGCACAAGGTCCTGAGTTCGATCCCTGGTACCAAAAAAAAAAAAGGCTAATGATCACTTTCTTTCCAACAACATAGTAATAATAACAAGTTGATTTACCAAGAATTTACTATGTGTGTGTGCTACTGAGAAGTGAATCCAGGCCTTCCCACTGAGCTATAGCCCCACCCTTTTTAAATGTTTTATTTTGAGACAGGGTCTTGCTAAGTCACCAAGTTCCCCAGCCTGGGCTTGAACTTGGGATCCTCCTGTTTTAGCCTCCCAGAGCACTGGGCCACCACACCCAGCTCAGACACTTTTCTGAGTGCCTTACATGTATTAGGTCCTTTGTTTTGGTTTTTTTTGGGTTTTTTTGGTACCAGGGATCGAACTCAAGTCCTTGCGTTTGCGCTTGCGCAGCAGGCGGCGAAACCACTGAGCTAAATCCCCGGCCCCTGTATTAGGTCCTTTGATTCTTACAACGGAATCATAACATCTCATCTTACAGAAGAGGACACTGAGTCTCTCGCCTATCAGTTAGTAGATCTGGGATGTGACCACAGGCAGGGAGATCCGAGAGCCTCTATCCCGAACCACTACACTGTGGTCTGAACCTGCAGCTCCAGCCTTCTCCACGCCTCAGCTTCCACCCGGCGTCAGTCACCCGCTTCCACCAGGGCTCCCAAGTGTGTGTCTAGCCGCTGGGTTCCGCCCTCCTGCCCCGTCCCCACCAAAGGCCTCACTGTCCTGACCTTATATTCTGTCCCTGCTTCTTCCTTACCAATTGTGGGAAGAACTCCCCCACGGACACCCTGCCCGCCTGCCCTGCCCCAGAAGGTCACCAGGAGCCCCAACCATGCAGCCTTCCCTGAGGGGTCTGTGTGCCCCAGGCCGCCTCCTGCCCCACCTCCTCCCACTGGTGTATGTATCGGATGAGGCGGGAGAGGCGGAGCAGCCGCAGCAAGCTGAGGATCTTGGTGAAGCGGACAATGCGCAGGGCCCGAGCTGTTTTGTAGACCTCAGTGTCCAGCCGGGGCTCCAGCTCCACCACCAGGAAGATGTAATCCACAGGGATGGAGGAGATGAAGTCCACCAGGAACCAGGTACGCAGGTAGCGAGTGCGGATGGCCCGAGGTGCCAGCAGGATCTCAGCACCCTCCTCCACCACGATCCCCGTTCGGAAGTTGAGCACCAGATCCAGCAAGAAGAAAGTGTCAGAGAGGACATTGAAGACAATCCAGGGGGGAGAATTCTCTTCTTTGAAGAAGGTGATTCCCACAGGCAGAACAATGAGATTCCCCACCATCAACAGCAGCATGATCAGGTCCCAGTAAAACCTAGGGTGGGAGCAGGATGGGGAGTAAGACCACCATGACATCTCACCAGCCACTGGACTGACAGAAGCTAGTCTGGCTTGGTCAGGAGGGGGAAAGAATACAGAATAGCAGAATGGCCACTGAGAGCCACTGGCAGTGAAACTGGGACCACTATTTCGGAAAGCAGTTCAGCATTATTTGGCAGTCTAACATTTGCATTTCCTGCCATCCAGAAATTCCATTCCTAGGTGTATACACACCCAGGAGAAACAAATGTTCCAGGAGAAATGTGTATGGGAATGCTTATCTCAGGATTAAATTTGGGAACACTCAAATGTCCATTAGTGGGAAATGTAAATAAATGAGACAAGTGACCGGGCATGGTGGCACACGCCTGTAACCCCAGCACTGTGGGAGTCTGAGGCAGGAGGATCCCAAGTTCGAATCCAGCCTGGACCATTCAGCAATTTAGTAACACAGTTGTTACATGATCCTTACTACGTAAGATTTATGCATCATTATCAAGGATTTTTTTTTTTTGGTACCAGGGATCGAACTCGGGTCCTTGCACTTGTGAAGCAAGCAGTGGAACCACTGAGCTAAATCCCCGCTTTTTTAATGTAAAGATAAAGTACCCTGTGCTAATTTCCCAGGGTTGTTGGGAAATTCCCCCCAAGACAATGTATGTGACGATGCTGCACGCACTGGTTAGTGATATGACTCACCCACCCGTTATCTGCAGACCACTGAAAAGGTTGCTGCTCCTCTCATCTCCAGCTCCCAGCCCATTCCTGGTCTCGGACTCCTCGGCCTTGCCCACCCCAGGCCTCCTCCCCAGCACAGCTGGATGCTCGAATCCTGTTTCTCTAGGAAAACCTGCCCAGCCCCGTCCAGGGCGGGGTAGTTTGTCCTGCGTCCATCTGCACTGAGCTTTCCAAGGATGGCCCTCCCCTCACAGCACAAGGGCTGACGCGCACAACGGGAGCTCCCCGGGCTCCGAGCAGAGCAGAGCAGCGCGCCTGAGCTCTGCTCCTCTCCCTCCCTCTCTGCCTGTGACCGCTGGACTCCGGCTGAGCCAGGCAAGGCCACGCCCAGGGGAGACGGTACAGCTGTGGCGGAAGCTGCGGAAAGAAGGGGTGGGGGGATCTGGGGGACCCTGCATCCAGACAAAAATCACCAGATAATCCGAGCGACTCGATTTCCCACGGTGATTTTAGTTCTAGGACACATCTAATCCCAGCATGAGCAGGATGCAGCCCCTTCTGCCCATGCCTGCCAAACCGATTCTTTCAGCCCCTCAAAGGCTCTCAGTGGTCCCCAAATCCAGGCTCTGGGAAGCCTCCCAGACTGTGGGCTTTCACCCAACAACAATCCCTGGATCTCCTCTACCCCGGGATCTCCTCTCCCTGAGCCGCTGAGGAAGATCCGGGCTTTCCTGGCCAGCGGAACATCTTCACAGCCTGACTCACAGGCGGTCACAAGCCCAGCGGGTGACGCAGGAGAAGGATGGGGCGGAAGCGCCGGGCTCGGGCACAGGGCCTCGGGATGTGTCTGAGGGGACTGCAGGAGGGGAGGGCGCGCGGGAGGCCGAATAGGTGCGTGCGGGGCGGGAGCCGGGCGGAAGCGAAGGAACTACGGGAAGAAGAGGACATTCAGGAGAGGATGCCTGACCTCGGCCTGTGCTCCAGCCTCACACTCACACCCCGGCCTTTCCCGCCTCGCCGCCTCCTCCAAAGGCTGCCCTTCATCTCCCCCAAGGACAGAGCCGCCCTCCGCCCTAGCGTCCTGGCCGTGGAGGTGCAGCCCTCGGGGACGCGCAGCGGCCCTGGCCCCAGGGTCCCGGCCTCCTCTCCGGGTCCCGCCGCGCCGCACCCCGTCAGCACCAGGGACAGCGGGCGGCCGGGAGGGGCGGCGCTGGGGTGAGGGGCAGCGCGGGCCAGGCTCCCCAGGCGACCCGAGCCCCGGGACAGGGCCGCCCGACCCAGCAGACGGGCTGCGGGGCGGGGGCTCCGGGCTCGGGGGCCCTGGGCCGGGGTGGGGGGTCGCCGCCGCCCGCGCCCGGTACCGGAAGTCGCTGTAGGGGTGGATGATCCAGGCCCCCGCCGACTTCACGCGCTCCTGCTCGATCTCCACCGCCTTGTGGCTGCCGAACACCCGAAGAGAGAACTTGTTGACGGTGGGCTGCAGCAGGGTCCCGAGCGGCCTCCTCTTCGGCTCGGGCGCGGGCCCGGCGGTGGGAGCTGAGGCCGCGGCGGTCGGCGCGGGAGCCGCGGGAGGCACCGCCTCCAGCCCAGGGGGCGCCCCCTCGCCGACCCCCGCGGCCGGTCGCTGCTCCGCCTCCATGACGCCCGCGCCTACGCGCCCGGCCTCGGGCCCCGCACCGTGCCCATCCGGCCCACCTGACCCCTGGCGCGGAGCCGGCGCGGCCGGGCCAGGAGCCTCGCCGGGCCTCTCAGACTGGGAGCGCCGCGATTGCGGAGGGGGCGTGTGCACCGGACGGCCTGCGGCACTGCGCCCCCTGGCGGGCGGCGCGGGCAGGGGGCGCGGGCGACTCCGGGTGGGCGTGGCCTCACGCTGGCTGGCGGGGGGGGCGTGGCCCGGAGCTGCCGGGCGCCGGCGAGCGGCGGGAGGGGAGGGGTCGGGACCCATGGTCCTCGGTCCTCAGTCGGGTTCCGTCTCCTCTGCGCCGCCCCGCGCACTGTTCCCCTCTGAGCCCACTGCCGCCCGGCTGGCGCGCTCCAGTGCAGCCCTCCCGCCTTCACCACGGCGACGCAGCCCCAGCGAGGAGCGCCGAGCACACAGCCCCAGCCTTACGGCCGCCGCCCACCTGTGCGGAGCACGACCGAGACGGGCTTTAGGGTGTCGAATGCAAGACATTCGGAAATACGACAAATTCCTCTCTTTGTCTCGACTTGTCTCTTACTGTCACTGCCCTATTTCAAGCCCTCAGCACTTTTTTCCACCCAAATTATTTCAGAAACCTCTAAAAGAGTCTTCAACCTCCCCAGCCCCCCTTTTTTAAGGTACTGGGATGGAACTAGGGTTACTGTACCACTGAGCCACATCCCTGGCCCTTTTATATTTTATTTGGAAGCAGGGTCTCTGTTACTTGCCCAGACTGGCCTCAGACTTGAGATCCTCCTGTCTCAGCCTTCCAAACGTTGGGATTATGCGCCTGCACCACTGCACCGTCTCAACACTATTCGCACCCTGCCACATCCGCTCTCATTCAGCTTCCTGTCCGACTCTGAGATCTTCGCTGAGGTTATGTTGAGCTGCTCACTGCTTCAAGGTCCTCTTTAGGAGTCAGCAGCAGTGCAGAAGAGACCAAAATCGAGAACTGCAAGACTGCCCCCGGGGACAGCTGCTTCCCCAGCTAGATGCAGACCAGGCGCTGCTGGCCGGATGCCTGGACTGTCACCAGGGCCAGGGGCTGGTGTGTGTGCCACAGTACCAGCATGTGTACAAGTTCTCTGCCCCATGCCCTGGGTCTCAGCCGGGGCTAAGAGAGATGAACTGGCTCCACCTCGCTTCCCTGTACTTTTCCTCAGGGGTAAAGAGGGGCCTGGATCCTTACACTGGGACCCTGAGTCATCACTAATAAAATCTCAATGAAAAAAATCCAAATGTAGTTGTAGCACTTGCATAAAATCCTTCAAAATTCTCCATAAGATCATATTTAAACTCCAAGCCAGGGGTGGTGGCTCACACCTGTATTCCCAGCACTTGGGAGGCTGAGGCAGGAAGACTGCCGTGAGTTTGAGGCCAGCCTGGGCTACATAGTGAGTTCAAGGCAAGCCTGAACTACATAGTGAGACTCTACATATTTAAGCCCCTTACCCTGACAAACTAAGAAGTGGCAAAATTTAGACCTAGTTTCAATAAGCTCTCTGCTGACAACCCCACTTTGGAAACCCAGAGCTGCATCAAAGGTGCCTTATTCTGTCTTATTTCCAGGCCTTCACAAATACTGTATTTTCTCTATTTGACATTGTCCAATTCACTAACAACTGTCTCAGATCTCATCTCTTGTAAGAAATATAGAAACACAGTTCCAGACTAGTGCTTTCCTTTTTTCTCTAATCTCTTTTTGGGGGGTGGGTACCGGGGATCGAACTCAGGACGTTGCGCTTTCGAGGCAGGCGGCAGAACCACTGAGCTAAATCCCCAGCCCTCTTTCCCTAATTGTTTTTTGGCACCAGGGATCAAATTCGGGTCCTTGGGCTTTCGAGCCAAGTGACAGAACCACTGAGCTAAATCCCCGGCCCTCTTTCTCTAATTTTTTGAGACAGGGTCTCCCCATGTAACCCAGGCTGGGCTTGAACTCAGCATTTCTCCTGCCTCAGCCTCCTCAGTGCTAGGGTTACAGGTGTGCACAAGTCTAGAGCTTTCTTACAGCAGCCAGCCCACCATTATTAATAACAGCTCTTGTCACAAGGCTGCCATTGTTTACAAGTCTATCTCTCCTCCATTACATCCTGAGGCCCTGAAGAACAGGAAGCTTGTGCTTGGTACAGTGCAAGACGCACAATGAATACTGAGTGAATGCTTGTTGACTGCATGGATGATCCGGTAAAGTGTTCATAGAGGAGAAAGTGCAATCTCCACTGCTCTGTAAGTCTCTCAGTTGCCTACCTTTCTTACATCAGGAATTTCTCTAAGCTGTTTCTGATTAACTGATCTAACCTCCATTTGAGTAACTTCTATCCATCTCTACTAATATTCCCTGACTTTAACATAGTTGTCTTCAAATTATTTTGTTTCCCTTTGTTATCTTCAGGTTATTTTGTTTCCTTTGCAATTTTCCTTTCTCTCTCTCTCCCTACATGTCACTCAAGTACTGGGGAATGAATCCAGGGCCTTCAAACAGGGGTACATCCCAAGCCCTTTTAAATTAATTAACTTTGTTTGGAGACAGGATCTCACTATATAGTCCGGGGTGGCCTTGAACTCACTATGTAGCCCAGACTAGCCTTGCTAGGGATTACAGGTGTGCGCCACCATGCCAGGCTGACAGCTCCATTCTTTCTTTACATCTCTGCCCGATTTGCTTTAAGGTCTTGTTTTCCTTCCTGTTCTTTAAGATTCAGTAAACGTTGGGGCCTGGGGGATTTAGCTCAGTGGTTCCGCTGCCTGCCCCCGCCCCCCCGCAAGTGCAAGGACCCGAGTTCAATCCCCGGTACCAATAAAAAGATTCAGTAAACGTATAATTAGTACTAGTCACGTAAAGCATAGATCCAGTTCTCGAGTGATTCCCCTCCTTTGGTGCTCAGTTCTCCTGTCTTCCCCAGACATACACCCCCCAACTTTAATTCAGAACGAAAGGTAGGAGCCTGTCCTCGGTCGGGTTAGATAGGTGAACTGTTTTAAGAAATGGATATTTTCAGGCTATGGTGGAGAATCAGCCCTCACCACCAAGCCCCACCAGTCACGTCTGACGAACGACACTGACTTTTTTTCCTTTCTTTTTCTACCGGGGATCGAACTCGGGACCTTGTGCTTGCGAGGCAGGCGGTGGCACCACTGAGCTAAATCCCCAGCTTTTCCTTTCTCTTAAATCTCCAAAGCTGAGCAAGCCACAGAGGTCTGCAGGAAAACTACGAGAGCCAGCCCCGTCCCTCCCCGTCCCTCCCCGCCCCATAAACTTCCGAGCTGAGCACCTCCGGGCCGGGCCGGGCGCGCCCGCACCCAAGAACTACCGAGCACGTGGTGGCGCGCACAGCCCTGGGGGCGGGGCCGAGGGGGCAGCTGGGAGGCGACGCAGGACGTACGTGCGTGCGTACGTGCTCCCTCACGGCGGCGGCGGCGGAGCGGAGAGGCCGGAGCCGGAGACCGAGCTGGAATCGGGCCCCGGGCGGGGGCGGTGCGAGTGGCGCCCAGCGGATTCCGGGGGCGGGGACGGAGCCGGGGCGGGCGGGACTGGAGCGGAGCCCGGGAACGGGGCGGGAGGGCCCAGGGTCCCGGGTTGGGGGTGTGGAGCCGCACTTCGTCGCCGCGGGGGTGCCGGGACTCCGGCCGCAGTGCCGCCGCCATCACGGACTTCCTGTGGGACAAGCGCACGGGCCTCGCTGCCAGAACGGTGAGCGCGCTGGCCGGGGAGCGCGGGGCCCGGGGAGCCGGGGGTCGTGCGGGAAGATGGCGACCGCGGACGGGCGGGGACGGGACGGGATCGGGGCAAGGGCCGGGCGCGGTTGAAGGGGAGGACGAGTGGGGAGGTGAGGAAGTGGAGGTCGGCCTGCCGCGGAGGTACCCAGGAAACGGGGAGAGAACAGTAGGGGGGCGCTGGGGTAGGCATAGGAGTGCTTCCGGAGTGCAGAGGAGCAGAATCTCAGCAGAGTGGGACCGGGGGTCCAGGACAGGCCAGAGAAGTGTCACTTGGAGCACAGCGGGAGAGGCTGACTCCAGGAGTTAGTTCTGAATTTCCTGAGTAAGAAAGGGGAAGAAAACGTTCCGAAATGTAGACAGGTGGGTTTGGGGTGCTTTGTGGGGAAAGGCCTGTGAGGGACTTCGATGGCAGTATGGATGGGGTGACGGCATTTATGTGGCTGTGCTAATCAAGGTTGCATTACCTGAGAGAGTCTTGCGCTTCCATCTTCTTGATTTCCTGCCAGCACTGTTAGGCCAAGAATGCATCAAATATCACCTTCCTCAGTTGGGTAGCCTGGAATGGCAGCCAGATGTTGGAGTCCCTAAGGCTGGGAACTGCTGGTGCTCCACACTGCTTGGCAGGATTTCCGTCCCAGGGCTTTTCATCTTGCCCTTCTCATCTCTTCCTGAATTGTGACAATGATATCTCTCTGATACAGTTCTTTATTCCTTGAAGGAAAAAAGGCGTTTGTGAACTGCATCATTCCAATTCTCTTTAATGAAAGGCCTTGGTGTTTGGCCAAGTAGTGCTGTATTAAGTAAAAATCAGTTTTTCTCTACTTCCTAAGCATAAGACAGAACGGGCCAGGTAGAAAAGTATAGTTTTGGCTGACTGTATTAACACTTCTCATGAGCCATGTGTGGTGGTGCATGCCTGTAATCCCAGCACTGCAGAGGCCGAGGCAGGAAAATCACCACGAATTCTAGGCCAGCCTGGGCTACATAGTCCAAGGATGGTCCGAATTACATGGCGAGGCTTGTCTCAAAACAAAACAAAAACTCACAAGAGCTTAGAATGTAGCAAAGTCATAGACCAGTTGCCAAGCATGCACGAGGCCCTAGGTTTGATTCCTCAGGGTTACCAAAACCAAAACCAAATAAAACAAAAAACCTCATGGGAGATTTGGCCAAAGATATGAGAGATACCAAGGGGCTACATGTAGATCCCTAAGACTTTCTAGTGTTTGGTATTCACCTGCTGTATGGAGAATCCTGGGAAACTACAGTCCTACCCTTGTCACAGGAGGTCTAGTTGAGGAGCTTAGGTGCGGTTTGTGTAAACGGAAGCTTTATTCTGTTGACTTTGGGAAAATCAGAGTGCATTGATTAGAGTGCAATTGGGATGAACAGTGTGGCAGTCTCCCTCAGCCATGCACGCTTACCTGTGGATGAGCTATGGCTCTGACCTGAAGGTGTTTATGGAGCTACGTTTGAAGAAAATCAGGTAGAGGAGCTGAAGGGAATAATTCTTTCTAAAGTTTCCAACCAAAATTAATAGGTTACTATATACTCTCCAAAGGAGACGTTGTAAACACAAAGGAAGCCTGAGAAAGTTGTGTGTGTTAAAAAGAGAAAAGAACAGATAGCTGGGCATGGTGGTGCGTGCTGAGGCAGGAGGATCCCCTGCCTCAAGGCCAGCAGTAGGATCTCCAGTTCAAGGCCAGCCTAAATAGCTGGGCATGGTGGCACATGCATATATTCCCAGCACTAGAGAGGCTGAGACAGGAGGATTGCCTTGTGTTCAAGGCCAGCCTGGGCTACATAATGAGTTTAAGGCCAGCATGGACTACTTAGTGAGACCCTGTCTCCCCTCCCCCCAAAAAGACCAACCTAAAGTACTTAGCAAGACCCTGTCTCAAAACACAAAATTTTATTTATTTGTTTATTTATGTATGTATTTATTTATTTACTTATTTTTTTGAGACAGGGTCTCACTATGTAGCTCAGGCTGCCCAGCTGCCCTGAAACTTGCAGCAGTCCTCCTACCTCAGCCTCTTGAGTGCTGGGATTACAGGCTGGTGCCACCATCCCGGCTCACAAAAATTTAAAAAGAGCAGAAAGCAGCTTAGTATTTGAGCAACCAGTGCTTTAAGGAGACTTCTCAAAACTCAGTACTTTCCTACTGTTTGCTCTTTTCCTTTCCTCCCAGATGCCTCATCCCCGAAGGTACCATTCCTCAGAGCGAGGCAGCCGAGGGAGTTACCATGAACATTATCGGAGCCGAAAGCATAAGAGGCGAAGAAGTCGCTCCTGGTCTAGTAGCAGTGATCGAACACGGCGGCGCCGCCGAGAAGACAGCTACCATGTTCGTTCCCGGAGGTGAGGCCTCAGGAAGAGAAATTGACTCTGGATGTTACTCTTGCATTTTTCCAACAAATACTTATTGGGTCCACACTAAGGGCGTTGTACTGGTCTGCGGCTCGAGGTGCCCTGCGGTGAATGACGAGGCCAGGGGTGTAGTTCAGTATAGGGCTTTGCTTCGCATGCCTGAGGTTCTGAGCTCAGTTCTCATCACTGGGGGTAGGAGGAGGATACCGAAGTGAGCCATCTTTACTGTAGAGGAGGTGTGTGCTTAATGAGGGGCCAAGATGTACCCAGGGGGTTTGTTTGGAGTCGACCTGGCTGTGAATTGAGGGATGACTTTTTTTGGTACCAGGGATCAAACTTGGGTCCTTGCGCTTTCCAGGCAGGGAGTGGAACCACTGAGCTAAATCCCTGGTCCCGAGGGATGTCTTTTTTAAAAATTTATAAATTGGGGCCGGAGATTCAGCTCAATGGTTTTGCCGCCTGCCTGGAAAGCACAAGGACCCGAGTTCTATCCCCGGTACCCAAAATAAATAAATAAATAAGTTTTCATTAGTCTGTCTGCAGTACATAATGATTCCGTTTATCCTGGAGAGTTGTACATGTGCATTTAACACACCTTAATCGTTTTTCCTTCCCCTTCCCTCCATCTCTCGGTCCCCTTCCCTCTTGAAAAAGGTGTATTTTTTGAGACAGGGTCTTGCTTTGTAGACCAGGTTGGCCTCAAACTCACAATCCTCCTGCCTGAGGCTCCTGAGTGCTGGGATCACAGGTGTGTAATGACACACCTGGCTTGGTCTACACGGCTTTCATAATTTAGTGGCATGGTGAGTGGAAGGAATGGTTTGGACTAAGCAAGGCTAGATTTCAGTCAAGACTGCTAGAGGATGAACTGGCTGTTTGGTCGGTTATATCACTGGAGAGGAGGCAGTGGCCCCAGAAGGAGTGGTTCTGCAGGTTGCCTTTTTGCAGGTTTGGGCAATACAAAGGTGTGGGAATCCTTCTCTGTGTCCCTCGCCTACTCCCTGGTCCCTGGTCCTCTCAGAGTGAGGAGTATCTTGAGGGCAGTTTGCTAGCCTTGCCATGCCCAGACTGAGGCAAGTCTTTGTTGCGTGGTGTGACGGGACGTGGCCTGAATGGATGTACCCAGTGGGTTTGTTGTTCAACAGCAGCTACGATGACCGTTCATCCGACCGGAGGGTGTATGACCGGAGATACTGTGGCAGCTACAGGCGCAATGACTACAGCCGGGATCGGGGAGAGGCCTACTATGACACAGGCTATCGACACTCCTACGAGTATCACCGGGAAAACAGTAGCTGCCGCAGCCAGCGCAGCAGTCGGAGGAAGCACAGACGGCGGAGGAGGCGCAGCCGGACATTCAGCCGCTCATCTTCGGTGAGTACCAGCTCAGGCCCTTCTTCTCCCCACTTTTCCAGCCCCGGGACCCTGGTAAGTGAGACATAGCCTTGCTCTAACCCGAGCCTTGGGGCATGAACACGGATGTGGGCACTGAGTCTGCCCACGCTTGTGGAAGCGCTCCAGCTCTTGAAGGCCGGGGAACCTGCTTTGGAGACGGAGGCGTGGAGACTCTGACCCCGGCGCCCTCCCCGGCATGCTGGGCATATTGTGTTGGGAGCAGCTTCTCTGCCCCAGAGGCTTCCACTTGCTGGTGGGGACCTTGCTTGTAAACTGTGTTTTTCTTCCAAGCCCTGGGCTCTGTGCGGCGCCCCCCTCACAGGCGAGCTTGGGTGGGGGCAAGGGGAGACTTGTGCCCATCCAGAGGGCACTGTGAAGAGCATGGGGTTGTGGGTGACACTGGCAACGACATCACTTCTCTGCTCTGCCCATTCCTCTCCCTGTTCCCATTTTGGGTTTGGGGACTTGGGATTATGCGCCGCTCTCTCTTCTCACACCAGTCCGCCTTACTGCATCTGACGTGTTCCCTTCCACTGTCCCCCATCATCGTCTGTCCCCCTGGCTGGGCGCCTGTGACCGGTGACCCCTCCACCACCCACCCCGCCTCCCTCCGGCCCCCGCTCCGACACCTGGCTTGCTCCGATCCCCCCCGCCCCCCGACAGCAGCACAGCAGCCGGAGAGCCAAGAGTGTAGAGGACGACGCTGAGGGCCACCTCATCTACCACGTCGGGGACTGGCTACAAGAGCGATGTACAAGCCAAATCGTAACAATCCTATAGCCTGTAATGGTCCCATAGCCATCCTAACGTCCCGAGCCGACCCAAGTCACAGCCTCTTTGCCTTTTCTCAGTGGTGTTGCTCATCTGGGTGGTTTGAGTTGCTGTTGAGAATTGACCTTTGTTGGCCACTCCCAGCTCTCATGGCCCCTGGGTTAAAGGTGGTGGGAATCACGCAGGGGTTTCTTCCCCTGTGACCATCTATATCTGTTCCCCTTCCTTCATCTCCTAACCCCATATGTGATGCACATTTTTCTTCCAATTCAGCTCATTCCCCCTCTTCTCTCCCTCCCTCTCCCCCACCCTCCTGTCTTTCATTGCAGATGAAATTGTTAGCACCTTAGGAGAGGGGACCTTCGGCCGTGTTGTACAGTGTGTTGACCATCGAAGGTAACCCGCAGCCCCCTTCCAATTCCGTACCTGCTAGGCTTAGAGAGATAAGAGGGAGGTATCTGGGACTGTTCTGCTAATTAGCCAAAGGCAGGATTTCTTAGACCACACAGCCTCATTCAGTCTGGAATGTGCTTGAGAACCCAGCAAAAAAGCCTTCTGTGCACCTTTGTGAACCTCCAGGGGTGGGGCTCGAGTTGCCCTGAAGATCATTAAGAATGTGGAAAAGTACAAGGAAGCAGCTCGACTTGAAATTAACGTGCTAGAGAAAATCAACGAGAAGGACCCTGACAACAAAAAGTAAGCAAGCAGAGGAGTACTGGGGAAGCTGACAGCCTCCACCCTGCCCAGGGAACACTCCGGACTGGGCTTAGGCAGGCAGGGGAGTCTAGACCTTCGCATCCATTCATCTTTTGTTCATCATCTTAGAGTAGTAAAACAGGAGGGTAGGCAGGGAAGGCCTGTGAGAGTCTCTAATCCATCCCTGTTGTTTTGGGGACATTTTGGCCCCAGCCCAGTTCAGTTTCTGTTGAGGTTCACCCTGGAATTGGCCCTGGGACTCAGCATTATATCTCTATCCAAAACGAAGTATTCTTGGGCTGGGGATGTAGGTCAGTGGTAGAACTCTAACCTAACATGCATGAGGTCCTGGGTTCAATCCCAAGTACTGAAAAAAACTGCATTTTTAACCTAGTACTGTATTATGCTGATGATGCTCCATTTATATGTTAATGTATTCACATATGTCACAGGGCAAAAGTAGAATGAGGGGATTAAAGACATAGAAAGGAATAAACATGGGCAAAACAGTGGCTGATGGTGAGTGAATTTCAGGAGATGGGTTTGGGTTTAGGAGTGACCATTTGATAATGCAGCATCTATATAGAGCTTGGCATTCAGCAGCGCTTCAGCAAGTGTGCAGGAAAAGTGTGGAAGATCGGCTGGTGGCGCCTCTTGTTGGGACTGCTGGAAAGGCTGTTCTCTGGCTGAGCTGCATTTTGTTAGTGATATTAGCTGGCGTGTTTTTATACAAATATGTGGAATCAGCAGCTATGCGGTCCCTCCTTTTGGAGGGGTGGTGGGCAGGTGGGAGCTCATCAGATGTTCCCTTCCCTCCATCTCTTCCCAGCCTCTGTGTCCAGATGTTTGACTGGTTTGACTACCATGGCCACATGTGTATCTCCTTTGAGCTTCTGGGCCTTAGCACCTTCGATTTCCTCAAAGACAACAACTACCTGCCCTACCCCATCCACCAAGTGCGCCACATGGCCTTCCAGCTGTGCCAGGCCGTCAAGTGTGAGTGGTGTGGGCCGAGGTGAACTCTGGGGCAGCCCCTCCCTCCATCGGACCTCTTCTGTCCCAAGTTGTGGATTGGTCAGGCCCCTAAATGATCAACTCAGGATAACTCATCTTCGCAGCTCCTCTTTTGACTTTGACTTTATTTCTCTAGTCTGTGGCCATACCACCCCGAATGCTCAAGATCTCATCATTTGGCTCGGCTCCTTAATGGAGGCCTTCACAATCACTGACTGCTCTTACTCCACGCTCAGCCTAGAGGGAACTGGGAGACAGCCTTTGAAATCAAAGGACTAGACTTTTCCCCTCCTCTTCCTTACGTTGGGAAAGTGTTAGACAGCAAACACAGTGAGACAGGAAAATACTCCATTGGCTAAGGCTACATGTGTCTGAGATGAGATGCTCTGTTCAAAGCAGATGGTAGCACGGGGCAGTGCAGCTACGGGGCCAGGGGTGAAATCACACAAGTTCACAGTTCCTCTGAGGCTTCCCAGCTCAGTTGGTTTTCTTTTTTTGGCGGTACCAGGGATCCAACTCAGGACCTTGCACTTGCGAGGCAGGCACAGCACCACTGAGCTAAATCCCCGGCCCTATCAGCTCAGTTTGACAGAACTGAGTCTGCAGAATGTCAGATACACACGTCAGAGACAGTGTAAGGTACCGCATGTGGCACTTTTTTGTATCAGTTGAGATACATACGTATCTTACATTAGTTAAGGACAGGACTTAGACCAGGCATTTCATTTAGCTGTAGAGCAGAAAGCAGCCCTAGTGATTCAGAACCTAATGCTCACCAGCTTACACTGGGTGCTTAGCTGGGGGTGAGCTATGCCAGTGAGCTCTGGCCACCTGGACCAAGCCTGACCTGGGCTTCTCCCCTGCAGTCCTTCATGATAACAAGTTGACACATACGGACCTCAAGCCTGAAAATATTCTGTTTGTGAATTCAGACTATGAGCTCACCTACAACCTGGAGAAGGTAAGATGGACAGATTTGCCCCTTGGCCATGCTGGGCCATTTGCTTTTTCTCTTTCTGTTCTCCATTATGCCGCTTCAGCATTTTTTTCTGTCTGGGTACCACCAGAGTACTAGAATAGGCTGGAAGGGGAAAACTTAAAAAGATTTAAATTGGAAGAGGACTTGAAAAAGGATTTCCAATGGAGTGAAAAAGGCCCTCTCTTTTTTTTTTTTTTTGGTACCGGGGATTGAACTGGATTGAACTCGGGTCCTTGTGCTTGCACAACAGGCAGCAAAACCACTGAGCTAAATCCCCGGCCCAGCCCTCTCTTTTTTTTGAGACAGAGTCTTGCTATGTAGCTCAGGCTAGCCTTGAATTCACTATGTAGCCCAGGCTGGCCTTGAAATCAAAATCGATCCTCCTGTCTCAGCCTCCCTAGTGCTGGGATTACAGGCATGTACCCCCACGCCTGGCTAAGAGATGTATTTCTTGTTTGTTTGTTTGTTTTTGGTACTGAGGATCAAACTGAGACCTTGTGCTTGCAAGGCAGGTGGTGGAACCACTGAGCTAAATCCCGGCCCTAAGACATGTATTTCTATGAGGTAGGAAAGCCTAACTCCCAAGACTTTCTGGAGATAATGGAGATCTCAGAGCTAAAAATGCTTTCCAGCTGTAGCTCTTATCCTTTACTACATGTTACATATTTTCAGATAAATAGTATACCAATCACTTAGGTATAGTCTTCCTATGTTTATAGGTTTGCACACTGTTCCATAATCATGGTTCTCTTCCATGCCCACTGTTAAAAATACTGTTATAGACCGGGGATTTAGCTCAGTGGTTCCGGCACCTTCCTTGAAAGCGCAAGGTCCTGAGTTTGATTCCCAGTACCAAAAAAAAAGAAAAAGAAAAATACTATTGTAGGCCAGGGATTTAGCTCAGTGGTTCTGCTGCCTGCCTCGCAAGCCCAAGGTCCTGATTTCAATCCCTGATACCAAAAAAAAAAAATACTGTTGTAAGCCAGGGATTTTCCAGAGTGTGTGAGAGGGACCAAGCCAGAGTGGCTTTGCTTTTATTTTATTTATTTGGGGCAGGGGGGGCAGGGTACTGGGAATTGAACTTGGGTCCTTATGCTTGCAAGACAGGTGGCAGAACCACTGAGCGAAATCCCCAGACCTTATTTTATTTTTTAATGTGGTACTGGGGATTGAACCCAGGGCCTCTAAACTGAGCTAAATCTCCACCCTTTTTTTAATGTTATGTTTTGAGACAGGGTCTCATTATAAGTTGCCCAGGTTGGGATTACAGGTATGTAGCACCACACCTAGGTCAGATGCTTTTTTAAGGCTCTGAAGCGCTGTGGAGAATAGTGGTAGAATCTTGGTCTGTAGTGCTGAGATTCATCACTTCCTGCTTTGCTCCTAGAAGCGAGATGAGCGCAGTGTGAAGAGCACAGCTGTGCGGGTGGTAGATTTTGGCAGTGCTACCTTTGACCATGAGCATCATAGCACCATTGTTTCCACTCGCCACTACCGAGCACCGGAAGTCATCCTTGGTAAGAAAGGGCAGGCTGTCTGAGCATGTGAAGCAATGTGGTGAGCATCAGGCCTTCTAAGCCCTCAGGACCTGTTCCTTTCTACTCCGCCCCCAGAGTTGGGCTGGTCGCAGCCTTGTGACGTGTGGAGTATAGGGTGCATCATCTTTGAGTACTATGTTGGCTTCACTCTCTTCCAGGTAAGTGGGCAGGGGTCTTGGCCATCTGGCTTCTTCTGCCTGCTTTCCTTGGGTCTGCTGGGGACCTGCCTGCTCATTACCCTGCGTGCCCATCTGGCAGTTGATCCTCCACATCCCTTCTCATTTCCGTGCTCAGATTGGTCTCTGTTTCCCAGACTCATGACAACAGAGAGCATCTAGCCATGATGGAAAGGATCCTGGGTCCCATCCCTTCTCGGATGATTCGGAAGACAAGGTAAACCTTGAGTGGGAGGGACCTAACCCTTTTTCTTTGTCTCTGAAGAACTGGTGTTTCACATCATCTGTTTTCTTTGACATCTCCCCCAGTTAGTCTCTCATGTGGGGAAATAAGGGAAGAGTCTTTTAACTTTCTGATTCCTCAACCTCCCCTTCTCTAGAAAGCAGAAATATTTTTACCGGGGTCGCCTGGATTGGGATGAGAACACGTCAGCTGGGCGTTACGTTCGTGAGAACTGCAAACCACTTCGGGTGAGCCAGGCGGGGACAAATAGTTCCCAACACTCAGAGGTCACTTCCTGCTTACGGTGCTTTGCCCCTGGAAGGGGCTCCACAAGCAGGGGGCTAGGAACGGAGGGGAGGAAAACAGAAGAAAGACATCTTTGGTTAGTAAAAGCCAGATTCAAGGGAGTGGTTTGTGAAGCCAAGGAGGTTAAACAGCCTAACCTTGACAACCAGAGAGAGCAGAGATATGTCCTGGCTTCTTTAGGTTAGACAGAAAAGAATAAATTGCCATTTAAAGAACTTGCATTTTACTGAGGAGCTGTGGAAGATTCATGACATTAAGAAGGATAAACAAATAGAAAAACCTTTTGAAGGGTATGAAAGAGTAATTGTGCTAGTTGGAAGGTGGGCTGAGCTATATTATCAGAAATGTTGGGCTAGGTATGGTCGCGCAGACTTGTAATCTCTATTCTGGGAGGCTGAGGCTGGAGGACTGTAAGTCAGAGCCCAGCCTGGGTGATTTGGTTCCTTCATGAGAGCCTGTCTCAGAAAGGGCCGAGGATGTAGCTCAGGGCTGAAGACCTTGGATTCAGTCCTCAGTACCAGAAGAAGAAAAACATTGGTCGTGGTTTGGTTGTGGTAAACTAGCAATCAGAATGGTTACAAGTAGAGCCTTGAAGAGAAGGCAGGGTTCTAAGCATCCTCCCTCACCTCTCTCCTGCCCTCCACCAGCGGTATCTGACCTCAGAGGCAGAGGAACACCACCAGCTCTTCGATCTGATTGAAAGCATGCTAGAATATGAACCTGCTAAACGGCTGACCTTGGGTGAAGCCCTTCAGCATCCTTTCTTCGCTCGCCTTCGGGCTGAGCCACCCAGCACCAAGCTGTGGGACTCCAGTCGGGATATCAGTCGGTGACGATCAGGCCCTGGACCCCTCTGCAGCTCTTTCAGCAGTGGGTGTCCAGTTCAGGACACTGGTGCTTTTTTATACAAGAGAACAGAGCCCGAGCTTATGTCCTCTGGCTCTCTATACACCTGTGAATATGTGAAATAGTGTAAATATGACAGAACTTGTACCTATCACTTCAGCCCCTGCCTTGTACATAACGCTGTTCATCCACACTTCCGGCCCTTGCCTATCCCCCACGTGGAGTTGGATAGGGGCGGAGTGAGGTAACCAGGCGGCATCTACCCCATGTTTTATAAGGAATTTTGTACAGTCTTTGTGAAATAAATGACGTGCTTCATCTGACCTCCCCCTCCCACGGAGTTGTAGGTTTGGGGATACTGGAGTGGGAGGAGTGAGAGGATTGGCAGCCTCCCCGAGTTTGGGTATGAAGAGTCCATCTTACCGTCCAAAATTTTGGCTGTAGTCAAGCCCCCAGAGTATCTGCATTGTGAGCGGAGGGCAGCGAAGGTGGGAGAGCATTTGTTGCGGATTAAAATGGGGACAGGTTATAAAGTGGCAGTTCGCCGATATGGAGTAACGCGGGTTGGGCGGCGCCTGACTAGCCATTAGGTCGTGTGTGCCCCCCCGCTGTGTGCAGGATCAGAAACTCAAAACGTGCTGAACTTTGGAGTCCGCTGCGACTAAGCAGGAGCAAGAGGCTCCCAGCGTACCTTTCGGGAGACGGTGGCCGAGCCGTGGTGCGAGGCCTCCTGGGAATTGTAGTTCGTTGTTGGAAGTCACGTGGGGGACGGTCTTGTTTCGGGCGCTGAGTTAAAGGTGTCACGTGAGGAGCTTCCGTCTTTTCTCTTGGTCACGACGCGGGCTGTGCCTGCTGCTGCTACGGGGATCTTTAAAACCCTTCCGGTCGGTTCAGCCAATCCGTGCCTAGAGGAGCTGGGCGGACCGACAGGAGCGGAGAGAGCTGAGGTCCACCTCTGCCGCCACTGCCGCGGCAGGGGCGTGGAGGGCAGGGGCGTGGAGGGCAGGGGGCGGCGGAGACCGCGATTACGAACATGGCCCAGAACAGAGACGGCGGAAACCCGTTCTCCGAGTCCAGCGAGTTGGACAACCCCTTTCAGGTGACTTGCGCCGGCCTCCTTTGCCCAGTCGAGTTGATTCTTCCCGGTTCTGTAGGACCGGGGCAACTTGTGTTCCCACTCGTGACATTTGATCCGGGGAGGTGCGGCCACGTGGGGGTGACGGGGGCTCCAGACCAGTGAGTTCTGGGGGAGGACGGGCCCTGCCTGTAAGGAACTGGCGCTAACTGTAGGCTGACGAGCTTGAAGCAGATGTTGTTGGGACAACATCGTAGCTCCGAAGGCGCAGTGCTTGGAGCCCAAGGCAGTTTAGGAGAGGGCCTGAGGAGGCCCCCTGAAGTCACCGAGCGCCATCTGAGCCCAGATCTCTCTGCCTTAGGACCCAGCTGTGATCCAGCACCGGCCCAACCCGCAGTATGCCACTCTTGATGTCTACAACCCTTTTGAGACCCGGGAGGTGAGCTACTGGAGAACACAGGAAAGGAAGGGCAGAGTATGGCCCGTCGGTCTGGGGATGGGGGACTTGGCTGCATGCAGAGGATGGAAGAAGCCCTTGGTCTTAGCCCCCTGAGAGACACCAGTTGGCCTTAGGGTTCCTGATCCTTTGAGCTGTAAAAGGCAGTTTTGGAAGGATCTGGAGTCTGGTAGGCCCTGAACCAAGCTGCTACCTGGAAACACTCTTGAAGAACGTCTAAGGCTGGGGCTGGGCAGGGTTGAGAAAAATGTGGTTAGTTGTGCAGTTAGGAGGCAGGGATGAGGGGGACTAGACTGTTCGGCTGGATAGAAAATAGTGAGTTTGAGAAGTTAAGGGAGTGGATGTATAGATCAGTGCGTACTTTGAGTGCTTGGTAAAGGACTTAGTGTGACAGGTCTGCATGGATGTTGCAGGTCACGAAAGAGTTCAACGTACACTGACCACAAGCATTAGCTTCCTAACAAGTAGGGGAAGCTTTGCTGCCCTAGCTAATGAGTTTTGATTCTAAAGGTTTTGAACTGGGATCTGGATTTCTGTAACAAGAGACTAGATGATCTCTAAGGCCTTTTCCCCAGCAGCCGGCACCAGCTTATGAGCCTCCTGCTCCCGCCCCTGCGTCCTTGCCTCCACCCTCAGCACCCCCCCTACAGTCCTCACGGAAGCTCAGCCCCACAGAACCCAAGAACTACGGGTCCTACAGCACTCAGGTAAGGCATGGATGTGCAGGTGGCGACAGGGAGAGGGGTGAGGCCTGGGGCCTGGGCCTTCACCTCCCCTTCCCTGTGCTGCATAGGCAACAGCTGCTGCAGCCACAGCTGAGCTGCTGAAGAAGCAGGAGGAACTCAACCGGAAGGCAGAGGAGTTGGACCGAAGGGAGCGAGAGCTGCAGCATGTTGCCCTGGGGGGCACGGCCAGTAAGTGGGGCTCAGTAGGATGAGCAAGAGCATCTGGTGCTTTAGAAGGATCGAATGAAGGGTCTTAAGATCATGAGCTAACTTAATATTTCTGTCTCTGGTGCTGGGCATTGAACCCAGGGCGTCACATGAGTCAGGCAATGGCCCACCACTGAGCCATACCCCCAGCCTCCTGGGTACTTAATCTCTCTCTTTTTTTCCTTTGGTACGGGGGATGGAACTCAGGACCTTGTGCTTGTGAGGCAGGTGTGGTACTACTGAGCTAAATTCCTGGCTCTTGGGTACTTAATCTTAAGTGCCTCAATTTTCTTACGTTTAAAATGAGAAAGACATTTGTATCTGTTTGACACAGTTATTGTGAGGGTTAAAATTATGTATGAGAAATACTTGGCACAATGTTTAGATGTTGCAAATGCTGTAATAATAAACATTGGCTACTACGACTTTCTCACCTGTCCTTCTCTCTGGAGATCCAGGATTGAGAGGCCTTGAGGATGGAGGGAGGGGAAGTGAATCCTCTGGTCCCCGCTCAGTTCTGGGTTCTGCCTGTGCTCTGTGCCCTACAGCTCGACAGAACAATTGGCCCCCTCTACCTTCATTTTGCCCAGTCCAGCCCTGCTTTTTCCAAGATATCTCCATGGAGATCCCCCAGGAATTTCAGAAGACAGTATCCACCATGTACTACCTCTGGATGTGTGAGTAGTGAGGAGCCTTTTTGAAGAAATTTACAGGTAGAACTCTCAGTGCCCTGGCGTTCATTCACTGACAGCCAGACATTTCATTTTTCCTCAGCATTTGAGAATAAGGGTCATTTCTCCAGGACTCTTATACTGTGTTACTGTATTTATTATACTTAGAACTTATTTGAACCTGGTAACGAGTCTGCTAGGGGGTGTATGTTCTTTCTTCTTCGTTGTCTTTTGTGCCCATGTATAAACATCTGATATTCTTTCTTTCTTTTTTTGGTGGTTGGTGCTATGGTTTGAACCCAGGGGTCTGTGCATGCTAGGGAAGTGCTGTACCACGGAGCTATATCCCTAGATTTTTTTTTTTTTTTTTTTTTTTTAAGTTTTTAGTTTTTTGAGGCAAGATCTCACTGTGAAGTCCAGGCTGGACCTGAACTCACTAGCCCAGGCTGGCCTCAAACCCATGGCAATCCTCCTACCTCAGCCTTCTGAGTTCTGGAATTACAGGTGTGCACCACCACGCGCGGCACCTTTTCTTACATTGAGACAAAGTTTTGCTGAGTTGCCCAACCTGGCCTTGTGCTTGTCATCTTCCTGCCTCAGTCTCTCCAGTGGTTGGAAGTACAACCAGGCTGTCTGGTTGTACTCTGAGTTCTTTAAAAGTCTGGGCAAGAAGCCAGGTGTAGTGGTGCACATCTATAATATCAGCTTCTCAGGAGGCTGAAGCAGGAAGATTACAAATTCTGGGTCAGTTTGAGCAATTTAATGAGACATGGTCTCAAAAATAAAAAAAATCTAGGAATCGATCTCTAGCTCCACAAGCAAACAAAATAAATAAAGGTCTTTGCAATGGGATCAGTGGAAATGAGATTTGCATGTTGTTTGTTACTTCTTGAGCGGATTCCAGGAAGGCAGGAGCTGCCTTCCTTTCTTTGTAAGGACCCGTTTGTGGAGGACTGTGCAGGG
>NW_004624885.1:2305847-2319685 GCF_000247695.1 Heterocephalus glaber
CCCTCACCCCGCCTGGGCCCCGGCCCCCGGCCCCGCCGCCGCTGCCGCGCTCGCACAGTGACCCGGGCATCGCCACCTCCAGCGACACCGGTGAGTGCCCCGCCCCGCCCCGCAGGTTGGGCAGCTGACGGCTCCTGCTGTGCCCTTCGCGGCGCACCGGTTGCTCAGTGGCCACAGGGGACTTTTCCCCCTTTCGGGACTGGCGATGGAGCCCAGGCCCTTCCTTCACACTGAGCTACACCCCGGCCCTTTATAATTTTATTTTCACTTGGAGACAGGGTCTTGCTAAGTCATCAAACTGCCTCAGGGTCCTCCTGCTTCAGCCTCCCAGTGCTGGGATTACAGGCAGGGTGAGGGTTTGGTGTATGATACCAGCTCCACAGCACCGAGCTTGCGCTGTTTGCCTGTCCGCTCTCTGCAAGCCCTAGTTCCTCACCTGTAAAACAGGAATAATTACAGCGTCTCAACCAAAAGCGCTGCAGTTGCTAGAGGAGCTAGTGCTCCAGAGCCGACGACCCTGAGGTACTGGCTCATCCCACCCCAGCGGCTCAGCAGGCCCGCTGCTGGCCGGCACCTAGACAGCGGTAGCTCCAGGGACGCCCAAACGCTCCTCGCTGGTCACTGCGTGCGGGAGCCGGGAGGCAGTCGCTGTCTCCCCGCCCTGCACCAGCCAGTTGCTGGCAGGCGCAGGCAGACAATGGCGCCTTCATTGGAAACGGGGTGGCGGGGTGCCAGGAGGGCACGCATGTCCAGAGCGGCCCCATCCAGTCCCTGCCGCCCCTCCTCAGCTGACTTCAGGGACCTTTATACCAAAGTGCTTGAGGAAGAAGCTGCCTCCGTTTCCTCTGCAGACACAGGTCAGGCGCGTGGTGGCATCTGGGGTGCAGGGTGGGGCACGGCACAGTCCTTGCGCACCCCACATCTCTGCTCTCTGCAGGGCTGTGCTCTGAAGCCTGCCTCTTCCGCCTGGCCCGCTGCCCGTCCCCCAAGTTGCTCCGCGCCCGCTCAGCTGAGAAACGGCGCCCCGCGCCCACCTTCCACAAGGTCCCCTTGCCCTTGGGCCCTGCGCCTGCCCACTCTCTGGGGGACCTGAAAGGAAGCTGGCCAGGCCGGGGCCTGGTCGCTCGTTTCCTCCAGATCTCCAAGAAGTCGCCAGATCCCACTGGGCCCGGAGCCCATGGACACAAGCAGGTAGGCATTGGGGGAGAGCCTGGAGCTTCAGGCCGGGCCACCCGGTACCGGTACCAGTACCATTCTCTGTGCTCCTTGCAGGTGCCCCGGAGCCCCTGGGGCCGGCCAGGCCGAGAGAGCCTCCACCTCCGCAGCTGTGGCGACCTGAGCTCTGGCTCCTCCCTGCGGCGCCTGCTGTCCAGCCGCCGGCTGGAGCCCACAGCTCGGCCCCACAGCCTCACCCTGGGCCTCGGTGGTGGCAGCCGGGAGACTGGGCTCTGACCTGACCGGGCCTCTGTCACACTGAGCAGCCCCATGGGAGGGCGGGCTGCAGGCGCCAGCGCCTCCTCGCACACAGAGAAACCTGCTGCTGCGTACCTCCAAAGTGCCCCTTTCCCTCCTACCTGTGGGGCCTCTGCCGCTTTCTGCCCCTCTGGACTAGGGCAGCTTCCGTCCTGTGCTCACGGGAGGGAGTTCAGGCCACAGGGGTGACAGCCCCACAGCTGGGAGGCGGAGCAGCAACAGACTCCCCCAGTTTGCGCGTGGCCTTGTGGTTCTCAGGAGCACCTGGACAGGGAAGGGCATGTCCGGGCGTTTAAGTCCAGGCGCCTTTGCACTGTGCAGTGAGGTGGTGAGGCAGGCATGGAGAGTCAGAGAAATCGGGTGGCCTCTCGGCTCTGCCACCTCTACCTGCATGACCTTGGACAAGTTATTTAACCTCATTTGCCTGATCAGTAAAACATTGTGAAGATGAATGTTTGTAAAGCTCTTAACATATTAAGTAAGTCTTCAATAAATTTCAATTTTCCCCTTCTTTCCTGACATTTTTTCTTTCTTTTTTTTTTAATATGGGGGGCTCTACCTGAGGAGCCATGGAGGTGTGGAACTTGCAGTCCTCCTGCCTCAGCCTCCAGAGTAGCTGGGATTTACAGGGGTATTCCACCTCAACTGTCTTCTCTTGGACCTTTTGCTTGTTTGTTTGTTTGTTTGTTTGTTTTCCTGGCAGGGTCTGGCTATGTAGTTCAGATTGGCCTTGAACTCACTGTGTAGCCCAGGCTTTATTCATGGTGATCCTCCTGCCTCAGCCTCCTGAGTGCTAGGATCATGGGGTGCGACACCATTCCCCAGCAGCAATTCTATTTCAAATACACCCATGTTTTACCACCTCCCCTCTATGGTTCTGACCATCACCTCTCCACAACCCCTGAATTGGTCTATTTCCACTCTTCCCCAGCCATCCATTCTACACTCCACAAGTGATGATGGATCATGTTCTGTCAAGGCTCTGCCTACACCAGCTGGCCTCCCATTATAGTTACAATACTGTCCCACCTGGTCCACTCTGATGCCACCAGTCTGCCTCCAGACCCCAGGGCCTTTGCACTTGCCCTTCTCCAAGTTTGAAAAGCTTTACCCTGTGACTGGTGGGTTCACCTAAGTCAGGTCTTAGCTCCACTCTCACTGAGTAAGCACCCAACCCTGTCCCATTCTCCATGGCATTGCTGAGACTTGAACCCAGGGCCTTAGGCACCTAAGACAGGCGTCACAGGCACAGGCCTCCCTTGTTGTGACCACTTAGCACTATTTTTTTTTGGTACCGGGAATCGAACTCAGGACCTTGTGTTTTCGAGGTAGGCAACGGCACCACTGAGCTAAATCCCCAGCCACTTAGCACTATTTATAATGATCTTGGGGCCAGGGATTTAGCTCAGTTCTGCCACCTGCCTCAAAAGTGCAAGGTCCTGGGTTCGATACCTGGTACCAAAAAAAAAAAAAGATCTTGTAGGAACACTGAATTTATGCAATGAAGTGTTACTAGATTCTACAATTGAAAAGCCACCTACGGCCGTTAAAAATAAAATTATCTTGCTTTTTGTTTATATATTTGTGTTGTCCCGTAGAATGTAAGCTCCCAAGAGCAGGGACCTGCTCACTGTGCTGGACCTGACACACAGCAGGGCCGCAACGGACACTGTTAAGTCTCGAACGTGGGAGAGCGGGGATCTTATAAAAAGCTTCAGGACTTGAGCGGGCGTGATGGATCCCTGTACTTGGGAGGCTGAGGCAGGAGGATCACTGAGTTTGGGTCCAGCCTGGGCTACATAGCCAGATCCTGTCTAAAAAGAGAAAAAAGCTTCAGGACTTTCTGATTGTGGCCACCGGGAGGGAACAGGGAGTGGCACTGCCCGGAGATGGCGTCAGCCTGCAAGGCTTCTTGAATAATTCACCATAATAACAATACAGCCTCAGGAAGGGCTGGCGCAGCCCAAATGACTGAATGGGAGAGAGGAGGTGGACACCGGGCTTCCCACTGGGACGGCGCTGGCACTGGATGTGCCCCGTCTTGAAGCCCCCTGAGGAGTCAGATCGGGGATCTGGCTCCGCTTCGGTGGGGTGGAGTCATGGTGGGAATCCAATCCCCCCACCAAGCACCTCCGTGGGGTCCACGGACGCAGTCTTTCCTCGAGCAGATCGCTCCCATTGGGCTACAGCTGCTGAGGGAAAGTTGTTCGTCTCCAAAAGAACCAATGAGAAGTGCAGAAGGGTCCTGAGTTATCCTCTCGGGGCAAACATCAATCTCCTTTTCTGAGAGGCCTGGGCCCGCCCCGGCCGCTGGTTTGCAGCTGCGCAGCTTGGTGCAGCGGGCGCCACCACCCCTGGGCGGGGCTTCCCGCCTCGTCTACTCGCCTTGGCCGGCTGCAGTGGGGTTTCCCATCGCCTCCAGTTGGGGCTGCTGTTTCCCTCCGCCAACAGTAGGAGGAAGGGAGGTTGCGCGCTTTGGTTCTTAACCGCTCCCATCCCTGCGTTTGTGCTCAACCTTTTCATCATCATTGTTATTATTAATTGCAGGGATGGTCTCATTTTACTAATAAAGAAGTGATAAAATCTTCAAGCCCTGTGCACTTCCTCCTTGAGGGGTGGAGGGGGAAGAAGGTTATATAGCTCATACCATCCATCAGTCATTCAACAAACAGCCACTGAGCTCTGGCTCAGTGCCAGGCACTGGCCGGTCCCGGGAATACAGCAGGGAGCCGGGACAGGCTGGTCCCGACCCTACCGGGATGAAGCGTGGGGAGGTCAGTGGCCAACCGAATTAGCAGTCACAGTCTTTAAGAGCTGGGTGCTAGAGCAGAGATTAGATCCTTTGTACATTTGATTGTAACTCTGATCAGAGTGGCAAAAGAAATGAGAGGGCTGTGTGGCTGTGTTACAGGAGCGTGTGTGTGTGTGTGATTGAACCCAGAGCCTTTGCACTGAGCTACATCCCCAGCCACCACAACCTACCTCTTGGGACAGGGTCTAAGTTTCTGAGCTGGGCGGGGGGAGGAGCTGGGCTGAACCTGTAACCCTCCTGCCTCAGCTTCCCAGAATGCTGGGATCACAGGCCTGTACCACTACGCCTACCTTGAAATTATGTTTTTGGCCACTGGCCCCAGTAGAACATAACTGCAATAGGCCAGGGACTTTATCATCGTGTTTGTGGCTGTATCCCAGGATCTTGAAAGGGGCCTTCTGCAGAACAGACACCGGTGCATGTCTGCTCAGCGTGGAGCTGAGCACCTAGCAAGGCTGCCTGACCCTCTGAGGTGCAGGAGAATGGGGTTGATGGCAGCTGGTACGGCTGAGCCTTCCTGATGAGTAGTTATTCTTTTTTTCCAGAGGGAGAAAGAGGCGGGGGTGCAGCTCGGTGGTCGAGTGTGTGCTTAGTTAGCATCCATGTGGCTCTGAGTTCAGTCCCCTAGAGAAAAAGGCAGGAAATGTTGAGGGCAGAGTAGAAGGGACAGCAGGGACGAGATGCAGTGTGGTCTCAGAGAGGAGGTGACTGGACCCTGTGGCACAAGTGGAAGGCGAGCAAAAGAGCTGAGTCCAGGATGGGATACCAGGTCCACAACCCTCTCTGCAGCAGTGTGGGGCGAAGGGTTAAAAGTGAGAGTAGTAGCTTCAGAATTTGGGTTTTAGTTGGATAATTCAGTAATTCTTTTTCTTTCTTTTCTGTGTGTGCACGTGTGGTGTGTGCACGCTGGGGATCAAACCTAGGGCTGCACACATGCTAGGCACATGCTGTACCACTGAGCAACACCCCAGCCCCTCAGAGAGCACCTCGGGGAAAGGGTAAGGGGGAATAATGAGAAGGAGGTGTGGGGAGCAGGCAGTCAGGGTGAGCTGGTCCTGGAGGGAGGGATTGGGATGGGGGGACCAGGGGTGGTGTTGGAGGGGAGCAGCTTTGGCTGGGGGAACCCTGATCACCTCACGGGCTCCGGCAGAGAAGCCTGAGATGCCCAGGAGTGGTCTGAGGGCAGACTTCTTAGTTTTTTGTGTTTTGTTTTTTTTGGTACCGGGAATCGAACTCGGGACCTTGCGCTTTTGAGGCAGGGGCCAGAACTACTGAGCTAAATCCCCGGCCCCCTAGCAGACTTCTTGTAAGATCAGTCAGGATCTCTGTAAATTGTCAGGTTGGGGGCCGGGGATTTAGCTCAGTGGTTTTGCTGACTGCTGTGAAAGCGCAAGGACCCAAGTTCAATTCCCAGTACTAAAAAAAAAAAATTGTCAGGCTGGCCTCAAATTTTTTTTTTTCTTTTCTGTACTGGGGATGGAACCCAGGACCTTCACACTGAGCTATATTCCCTAGCCCTTTTTAGTTTTATTATTAAAAAATTGCTGAACTGGCCAGGCTGGGCTTGAACTTGCAATCCTCCTCCTTCAGCCTTCTAGAATGCAGGGATTACAAGCACGCACCACCACACCTGGCCAGATTGGGCTCAATTTTTTCATCCTGCCGTAGTCTCTTTCTGTCTGGGATTACAGGCCTGTACCACCATGCCTAGCTTCCTTTTTTCTTTTTGTGCTGTATGGGACATTGAATCCAGGGCAAGTCCTCCACCACTGAGCTACATTCTCTAGCCCTAGCTAAATCTTGAAAGTGCTGTTTGCGGCCACCAGGTAGGAAGCCCCTGGTGGGCCCTGCAGTGAGACCTATGTAGATGTTTGGTGGGAAGCGCCCCCTAGGGGACATTTTAGAAATTGGCCAGAGTGTCCTCCGTGGAGGCGGTGGTTAGGCAAACTCAGAACTGAACGATGGGAAAGAACAAAGAAGAAAAAGACAAAGTTACAACAGATTTGCTTCTAGATATAACTGGAGTTTTTCTGAGACAGGGTCTCACCAGCAGTTCAGACTGACCTTGAACTCACTATGTAGCCCAGGCTGGCTTTGAACTCCTGGGGATCCTCCTGCCTCAGCCTCCTGAGTGCAGGAATTACAGGCATGTGCTCCCACTCCTGGTTCTAATTCGCTTTTATTGTGATTCATGAGTCATGGCAGCCTTGGTCTACATAAGAGAATATGCCTCTCTAGGCAATTGCTCATCATCTGGGTTCCACCCCAGCCTGGACAATTTATTTATTTATTTTTGACTTTTTGAGACAGGGTCTCACTACATAGTTCAGCCTGGCCTTGAACTCTCACTATGTACTTCTTTTTTTTTTTTTTTTTTTTTGATACCAGCAATCAAACTCAGGACCTTGCACTTGCGAGGCAGGTGGCAGAACCACTGAGCTAAATCCCCGGCCCTGAGCTCTCACTATGTACCCCAGGCTGGTCTTGAACTTGTGTCCATCCTCCTGCTTCAGTCTCCCCAGTGCTGGAATCACAGGTGTATGCCACCCGGCCTGGCAAACCTGGGCAATATAGAGACTTTGTGAGACCCTGTCTGAAAATGAAAAAAAAAACAAAAAACCAACGTGTAAAAAAGGCCTTGGGTTCAATCCCCTGCCCTGAAAATGGAGAGAGGGTAAGGAGAAGTAGCAAACCAGGCACTGTGGCTGTAATCCTAGCTACTTGAGAGGGTAAAGCAGCAGGATTTTAAATTCAAGGCCAGCCTGGGAACTTAACCAGACCCTGTTGGAAATAATGAAATAATGCAAAAAAGGGAGGAGGAGGAGAAAGAGAAACAAGAAGTTTACACTGGTTCTGTAGAGAGAAATAAGGAAGAGAGGGGCTCTGAACCCAGTAGGACAGGCAGGGCAGGTGGAGAATGGAGCAGGAAGTCCCTGTGCCTGGGACTCAGCAGCGGAGCACTCCCTCGAGAGCCTGCCCTGGGCGGGAATGAAAGAGCTGGAGGAAGTGAATGGGCCAAATGGAATGAGTTGGAAGTGATGCACCGGCCCTGCCAAATCCTGCCCTGTGCTTCCTTGAAAAACTAGAAGTCTAAATGGAGTGGACACTGACACAGCATGCAGGTAGTTCTGTTCAGTCCCACACCTGACACCTGACCCGAACCAGGCTCTTGACGAGGGCATGAGGCCACCGAGCTGAGTGGCCCGTGTCCTTCCAGGAACTAAGTTCCCTGCTAAGCATGGGGAGGGGGGGATGACAGAGGTGCCAACAATGACCCACATGCACATTATCTTGCTTCAGCCCCACAGTAACCTGTGAGAGAGGCACTATCACTCCCTTTTAGGGGTGGGAGACGGGCTGTGAGAGTGACCAAGAAACTGACCGGTGGTCAAACGTCAATACACAGTGGAGCCAGGATTCAAACCCTGCTCATCTCACTAGGACTATAATTAAAATGCCCTAGGATCCCAGAAGTAATGGTCACCTTACAGGGGGTGTATCTTGGAAGGGCTTCACTGAGATAATTCAAAACACATAAAAGCACTCATATACAAACAAGTAAACAGGGTATGGTGGCCAGTACCTGAAATCCCACCACTCTGGGAGGCTGAGGCAGGAGGATTGCAAGTCTGAACCCACCCTATGCAGCTTCGTGGGACTCTGTCTCAAAAAAAAAAAAAAAATTAGGGGCCAGGGATTTAGCTCAGTGGTTTTGCCGCCTGCTGTGTAAGCACAAGGACCTGAGTTCGATCCCTGGTACAAAAAAAAAAAAAAAAAAATTCAAAAGGACTGGTTGGGGATGTATCTCAGTGTAAGGGCTTGGGTTCAATCCCTAGTACAACAACAACACAAACTAGTTCCAGTGTGGACTGTGCCCCTAGCACAGTGCGTATCTCTCTGACACCGGTAATAACCTGTGGGCTCGAGGCTGCTTCTGCCTTACACTGAGGAAACAGATTGACAGCTGGGGTCCGGCCGGTCAGGCTGTGCCAACCCTGCTAACCCTGTGCTTCACGGGGCCACACCACGGACGGCCCCTCCATGGGTCCCCTGAGGATGTGACTCGGTGTCACACTTCCCAGTTTGGGATTTCAGTTTGTTTGTGATGCTCAGGCTCCACCCCAAGGCTTTGCAGACACTGGGGAGGCCAGTGTGCTCCTGTGCCACCCGCCCGGCCCCGACACAGCTGTCCTAGTTTCTGAGCTGGGACGTGGATGTGGAAACAAGAGAAGCCGGAAAGGTGCAGCACTAGCCACAAACCCTGAGGCCACCTTCATGCCAGGCACCACCCTCCCTGTGCCTTTGTGGATCCTCACTCCTCCCTCTCCTCCCGGAAGCCTTCCTGGATTCCTCTAAACTGGTGGATGTTCCCTCTGACTCCCAGGGAAGTCTCCAAGTACACACATTACCATTTCTGCCTTTATCTGTAAGTATCTGTGTGTCTGAGGGCAGTAATGATTGTGTCTTAAACCTGTGAGGCAGGCGCTGTGGCCCACACCTGGGATCCCAGGTACTCAGGAGGCTGAGGTGGGAAGATCTCAAGATCCAGCAATTTAATAACTTAGCAGGACCCTGTCTCAAAATTTAAAAAAAAATTTTTTTAAACAGCTGGGGATGTCGCTCAGTGGTAGAGTGCTTGCCTAGCTTTCAGGAGCCCCTGGATTTAATTCCTGGGACCACACACACACACACACCTCTGTGTGGCTTCAGCATTTTGTGGAGTGAACCTCTTTTTTATTGCATCACATTGTTTTCTTGTGGTCCTGAGGACTGAGCCCAGGGCTTTGCAGATGCCCTGCAAGTGCTCTGCTGCTGAGCTACACCAGCAGCCCTTACTAGTTTCACTTTCCATTTTTTCTCAAGACGTGGCTGCTGTAGTTTTCCTCCTCTGGGAATTAGGAGCCTCAATCCAACTCCACCCAAATCTTTGTTCTATGCTCTTCCCAAAATTGTCACCCACAACTGTCTTCCTGAGTTTCCTAAGATGTAGAATTTTCAGTAGTCCATAAGAGGCCAGTTGCGAAGCCAGGCATTGTGGCACATGCCCGAGGCAGGAGGATCACCTCAAGTCAAGGCTAGCCTGGGCTGCACAGTGAGTTCAAGGTCAGCCTGAACTGCACAGTGAGACCCTATCTGAAAAAAAGAGGCCAATTGCCCACTACAAATATGGCTGCGATTGCCTCACTTCCTGTGTCATGTGACCCCCCATTGTCATCACATGACCCATCCTTTTCACAGAACCGGAATTGACCTGCAGGGCTAGCTTGGTGCCTACGGCTGCAGTATATATCTGCGTTCTTGTTTTTATTTCGTGGATCCACTTATCCCTCTGAGACTGGAACTCCTGCAGTCTTCTCTTCATCCAGTAACCAGATGTGATGGAGTTTTCACGTCCTTCCATAGGGGTAAGTGGGCCAGGAATCCCAATCATGACTTCCCCTCTGTCTCTGTCTCTCTCCCCCTCTCCCCACCACCCTCCCCAGTACTGGCGATTGAACCCAGCAAGTACCGAGCTACATCCCAGCCCTTTTTATTTTATTTGAAGATAGGGTCTCACTAAGTTGCCCAGGCTGGCCTCTAACTTGCAGTCCTCTTGCTTCAGTCTCCCAAGTAGCTAGGATTACAGACATACACCACTGTGCCCAGCAAGCGGCAGACTGTGGCTCTTTCAGCAGATGAAGAGAGGGAGGGGTCGAGGTTGAAATGGAAGGGAAGAGGGTAAGGTGAGTCCTTACTTGGGGTGGCCAGAAGACTGTCCCCAGCAGAGGGGTTGCAGGGAGGGCTGCACCAGGTCTCTGGGCCTCGTCCCATCCTTAGTGAGGTGGAAGGCTGGCGGCACGCCCCGTAGGCAGCCGACCCAGGTCAGGAGGGAAGCTCACGAGGGCTGGAGAGGGTGCCTTCTAGCCATTCCCCGTTCTGTCCTCAGGAACGTCCCAAACGCCGGGGCAGGGTAGCCGTGGCTACCAGCCTCAGGGGATTGCTCCTGCTTCAGGCGGTGGCTTGGGCATCAGGTAAGAGCGCCAAGGAGAGGAAAGGTAGTATCGAGACTCCCACCTGCCCTCGGTCCTTTGCTCGCCTTCCAGCATACTTACTACTGGTGGTGAATTTTGCTGTAAGCACTGGATAAATCCTGGGGAGTGATTGAGCCAGTATTAGGATGGGGTCCAGGGAGGAGGCCTTGGAAACCAATGTCCTGTCTCCTAACCATTGTGTCTGCTGCCATTGCCTGGCCCCTGCCCTTGTCCCTTCCTTCCAGGCGCCCGCCCCTGCATCCCTAAAAGCTTTGGCTACAGCTCGGTGGTCTGTGTCTGCAATGCCACATACTGTGACTCTCTTGACCCCCTGACCTTCCCTGCCATGGGGACCTTCAGCCGCTATGAGAGCACACGCAGTGGACGTCGGATGGAGCTGAGTGTGGGTGACTTCAGGTCCAACCGCACGGGCACAGGTGACTGACCACCCCCCACCCCTGGCTGGGCGGGCTTATCCCCCTGGAGCTAAGTCAGGCCAGGGACCGGCGTGGCGCCTCTCTGCTGGGCACTGACACCTTCCTTCCCTGCTGGTGTCCTCAGGGCTGCTTTTGACCCTGCAGCCGGAAGAGAAGTTCCAGAAAGTGAAAGGATTTGGAGGGGCCATGACAGATGCGGCTGCTCTCAATATCCTTGCCCTGTCACCCTCTGCCCAGAACTTGCTGCTTGAATCGTATTTCTCTAAAGAAGGTGAGGAGTAGTGGGGTGCAGTTGACCCTTCCCCTTGACCCCTCGTTGTACCCTTTCACCACCCCCTGACATTTGGTTCCTTAATGCTAGCGCAGTAAGACGAGCCTGTTGGTGTGCTGCTGAGTGGTTAGGACCCTCAGCCTCAGAGGCCCCGCTCTGCCCCGGTGCCGGCCTCCTCAGTCCCCAGCCAGCACCCACCTTCCCTTTGGTCCTGAGCTTCCTGAAGACTGGCATGTGATAAGGCATGTTCTGTGTTCTCCTGTTGATTCAGACCCCCATACTTTGGTCGTCCTCGGCAGGGATCGAATATAACATCATCCGGGTACCCATGGCCAGCTGTGACTTCTCCATCCGCACCTATACCTATGACGACACCCCTGGTGACTTCCAGTTGCACAATTTCAGCCTCACAGAGGAAGATACCAAGCTCAAGGTGGGCATTCTGGTCGCCCATGGCCCTTCTGGCGTTGATGTCTGGGGGTGGAGAGGGCCCATCGAGGGTTGTCTGCAGAGGGATACTGACCCTTCTGTGCTGCTGCTTTGTCCTGGGTTGGTAGGGTGCGGGCAAAGTGCGGGTTGATGGCTGGACCTGTTGCACTGGTCGGGCTGGTTTTATTCCACCTCTGGGTGTCTCTCTCTTCACTCCCTTTGTCTCTAGATACCCCTGATTCACCGGGCCCTGCAAATGTCCCAGCGCCCTGTCTCACTCTTTGCCAGCCCCTGGACGTCACCCACTTGGCTCAAGACCAATGGGGCAGTGAATGGGAAGGGGACGCTCAAGGGGCAGCCCGGGGACATCTACCACCAGACCTGGGCCAAGTACTTCGTCAAGTAAGAGACCAGCAAAGCCGTGGGCTGGACCAGCCTCCTCTTCAGACAGCCTGGCCTAGGCCCCAGCTCTCAACCTGGGGCTCTTCCACATCTGCCTCTCCTGCCTCCTGAGCCTTCCAGATTGTCCCCACTCTAACCTCAGAGGGCCACGGTCCATTTTCTTGGTCATGACCATGCCTGTCCTTTCTCCTGCTAGGTTCCTGGACGCCTATGCTGAGCACAGGTTAAAGTTCTGGGCAGTGACAGTTGAGAACGAGCCTTCTGCAGGGCTCATGAGTGGGTACCCCTTCCAGTGTCTGGGCTTCACCCCTGAACACCAGCGAGATTTCATTGCCCGGGACCTGGGTCCAACGCTTGCCAACAGCACTCATCACGATGTCCAGCTGATCATGCTGGATGACAACCGCCTGCTGCTGCCTCGCTGGGCTCAGGTGGTAAGGCCTGGGGTCCCTGCAGGTGCTCCAGTGAACCCTCATCTAATGTCCAAGTGATGGCTCCAAGCTTAGTGCCTTCCTTGTCCAACTCTGTGTTTTATCCATCTCATAACTCTACTTGGTTCATAAAGATGACCCTCAAGGTATTGATTTTTTTTTGGTACCGGGGATCGAACTCAGGACTTTGCACTTGTAAAGCAGGTGTGGTGCCACTGAGCTACACCCCAGCCCTATTGTTTTGGTTTTTGTTTTTCCAGACAGGGTCTTGCTGGGCTTGAATTCAAGGTGATCCTCTTACTCCCATCTCCCAAGGGCTGGGATTACAGATGTGCACCCCATGGGTGGGCTGATCCTCAAGTTATTTTTCTCTTGAAATATTTTTATTTTTCTATTTTTTTTCTTATCTTTTCTTTTTTTTTTAGTACCGGGGATCGAACTTGGGACCTTGCATTTGTGAGGCAGGTGCCGGAAGCACTGAGCTAAATCCCCGGCCCTACTTATCTTTTCTTTTTTTTTTTGGCAGGGTCTCCCTATGTAGTTCAGGTGGGCCCTGAACTCACTGTGTATCCCAGGCTGGCCTTGAACTTGCTTCAATCCTGCCTCAGCCTCCCGAGTGCTGGGTTTACAGGCGTGCACCACCACACCCAGCTTCTCTTGAATTCTTTTTTTTTTTGGTACCAGGATCGAACTCTGGTCTTTGTGCTTTTGGGACAGACATTTTAAGACATTTTATTTTTTCGGTTGAGACAAGGATGGCCCAGGCTGGCCAAGAACTCACAGTAATCCTCCTGCCTCAGCCTCCCATGTGCTGGGATTACAGACATGCCCCACACCTGGCTCTAATATCTTTATTTTTGTTTGTTTGTGAGACAGGGTCTCGCTATGTAGTCCAGGCTGGCCTCGAACTCAGAGTAATCCTCCTACCTCAGCCTCTCACATGCTGGGATCATAGGCATCCACCACCATGCCTGGCCTTCTATCTTTGGGTTTTTTAGTATGCTTGTGACACATAATTACGTTACTCTTGGGGAACTGGCACATACACCACTGCATCCTGCTCATTTTTGCTCCCTTCCCTCCTCTGTCCTCCCTTCTCCTTGTCCCATCCTGTTTCCTGCCCGTTTCTGAGACTGGCTCACCATGTCACCCAGGCTGGCCTTGAACTTGTGGTGCTGTGGCCTTGGCCTGCTGAGTGGCTGGGATTACGGCTGGGCGCTGCACTGCCCCGCTTGGTGGCTGGGGCGGGCCCTTCCTGAGCCGGGCCCTTCCTGTGACGCGCAGGTGCTCGGGGACCCAGAAGCGGCCAAGTACGTCCGAGGGGTCGCTGTGCACTGGTACCTGGACTTCCTGGCTCCGGCAAAGTCTACTCTGGGGGCCACGCACCGCCTGTTCCCCGACACCATGCTCTTCGCCTCCGAGGCCTGTGTAGGCTCCAAGTTCTGGGAGCAGAGCGTGCGGCTGGGCTCCTGGGACCGCGGGACGCAGTACAGCAGCAGTGTCATCACGGTGCGTGTCCCTCCACCCTCCGCCCTCCGCCGCCCCCCCCCGCCCCCGCCCCGGTTGCTTGGC
>NW_004624885.1:2319785-2340338 GCF_000247695.1 Heterocephalus glaber
CCCAGCGCGCCTTGGGCACCTCTGGCTGCCTCTCCTCAGGCTTGGGCCCAGCCGCTGTACTGGCTTCTACTTCCCCAGCTTCCCTCGAAATGTCTGCATCCTCACAGCCCCATATTCTCCACCTGACCCCAGCTCCTTCTCTGGGAACCCGTGTTGAGCCTGGGCCCCTCCTTGTTTCTACTCCAGAACCTCCTCTACCATGTAGTCGGCTGGACCGACTGGAACCTCGCCCTGAACCCTGAGGGGGGCCCTAACTGGGTCCGCAACTTTGTTGACAGCCCCATCATTGTAGATATTGGCAAGGACACGTTTTACAAACAGCCCATGTTTTATCACCTTGGCCACTTCAGGTGAGTGGAGAGCGAATGTCCCCATTGCTCGCTGGGCCTGTCATTTCCTGCGTCAGGCCTCCAGGGTGGCGTTCAGGGTTGGAACCCTGGGAGAGGTGCAGCCACCCTTCCCGAGACACGTGGGCAGAGCCTGACTAGGTAGCATCCGAGACGCAGGCAATTCCAGGGTGCCCGGCACCGGGTCGGGATGTGAGCGGGCAGGGTCGGGTGGAGCAGCAGGGCTTGGGGCCCAGGGAACTAGGGCAGAGCTCTGGTGGGTTCTGGGGTGGTGTCCTGGTGCCTGCAGGGGCTGGGCTGTCCCTTGATGCTTGTTCCCACATCAGCAAGTTCATCCCCGAGGGCTCTCATCGCGTGGGGCTGGCGGCCAGTGAGGACAGCGACCTGGAGGCTGTGGCACTGCTGCATCCTGACGGCTCTGCAGTTGTGGTCGTGCTGAACCGGTGAGGACAGCGGTGGGCGGGGTGGGGCAGGGCCTGGGCTGGGTCTGGGCAGGGAGGGTCACATGCCCGCCTCTTCTCCTTCCAGCTCCTCCAGGGATGTGCCTCTCACCATCCAGGACCCTGCCCTGGGCTTCCTGGAGACCATCTCCCCTGGCCACTCCATTCATACCTACCTGTGGCGCCGCCAGTGATGGGCGGACACCCAAGCAGGCACCTGGGCCTGACACGGGCACCGAAGGGACAGTCAGCGCACACGCTGAGTAAAGGGCAAGGCTGAGGGTTCAGCAGGGCGGTGGTTGGGTGACACTCTCCTTTTAGTAGGCGCCAGGGGCTGGAAACCCCGTGACCCTGACCCTGACCCATGCTGTGGGAGTGTGCTGTGTGCAACCCAGGCCGAGGCCCAGGGTGAGCTCACCGTGCAAACTCAAGACTGGGGTTGGGGAGAAAAGAAGAGATTAAGAAAGCTGGACCCAGGCCCGGGGACGTAGCTCTCAGTGGTGCGCGCCTGCCTGGCAAGCACAAGGTCCTGAGTTTGATCCCTGGTACCAGGAAAGAAAAAAAAAAGCAAGCAAGCTGAACCCCAAATGGGTCCTGTCTGTTTCTCCTGGAGACGCAGAACCGGGCCCGTGCAGGAGCAAGGCCGGCAGCAGGGCAGAGGCAGCCAAGGCCACTGAGTACGCATGCTCTGGCACCCACGTGTTCTGTTCTGGCTGGGAAAGCAGCAGTCCCTTCAAAGAGAACGTGTGGCCTGAGTCGCTGTGAGTGGTTTTATTCGGGGTCGTAGCACCCCGTTTCTGGCTGTATCAGCAGTGCGGAGCCAAAGGGGCTCTGGAATGCATGACAGTGAAAAACATCAGTCCTGGGAGCACGAAGACAAGTCACTGCTCTTCATCCTCTTCAGCCATGCCCAGGGCCCGGATGCTGGGGTCCCGGGCGGGTGCCGCCCGCTGGATGGAGATGATGCCACTGAGCAAGGCGTAGCCCACCATGGCCGCCAGCCCTGCCAGCACAGACAGGATCTGGTTCCGGCGCGGGTACGGGTCCTCCTCAGTCTCTGGGCCTGCTGGTGGCTGTCGTGGGGGTGGCACCTCAGCTGAGGGCAAGGAAGGAAGAGGAGCTAGTTCCTGGATCCCGGCCCCTGCCCCTAGGGCGGCCCCCGGCCCCTTACCTCCATCCCAGGGGAAGTAGATGCCGAGGATGTGGGTGCAGTAGGTGCAGAGGTTGTGCAGACCCCGTAGGTGGGCCGGCAGCTTCCCACTGGGCAGCTTCGCCTGCAGCAGCAGGGCCAGGTAGCTAAAGACGAAGGCATCCAGGGAAGCAGGGCTGAAGAGACAGAGAGAGAGAGAGAGAAGGGTGGAGGAGGACAGCTAGGCAGAGCACTCAAAACGGAGCTGGGGGCAGAGGCGGCCTCAGGAAGTGAGGAGGACAGGACGCACAGTTCTGGACCCAGAATAGGAGGCCTCCTGAGCTGGCGCCAGCCCGCCCTGAATGGGGCTCTATCCCAGGGAGCATAAAGGGCACATTGAGTGCCCCTCAGCCGTGCAGGCCTTTCCCACCCACCTTGCTGTACCACCTAGGCGGCTCCAGCCCCACACAGCCGTCCTCACCAGATCTGGTGTCTGTCCGGGGCCTCTTGCCCAGAGCCTAAGCCCACCCCAGCCACTGCCTCTGAACCTGTGTCATCTTCCCAGCCACCCGCTCCTCCCCGAATGACTCACGCATCTCCGAAGAAGAACTTCTGGGAGCCCAGGCGCTGAGAGAGAAGGGTCAGGCACTCCCCAGCCTCTTGGTACAGCTGTAGGGAGGACAAAGGTAGGCCTGGGGCCGCAGGACCAGTGCCGCCTCCCCTCCTGGCACTGCCATCCCTGGCCATCATCCCAGGGCGCATCTCTTACAACAGCTCCCTGTCCCAGAGCTACCTCCTTTTCCAGTTCTTCCTCATTCTCAGGCCTGTGCTCCCCACACAGCAGCTGCAGCCGCTCCATGTGCTGCCTTTGCATGCGGCCGGGGAGGAAGAAGTTGAGGGGAAAGGGCATAGCTTCTGCATACCACTTCCGGGTCACTTCCACATAGTTCTTGGTATCTATCCAAAAAGTATGGATCTGGATTGGGTTGGCAGGAAGGAAGAAGAGGTCTGAGCCAGTGCACCTGCCTGACTCAGGGTAGGCTTCTGACTCACATTGCTCGGACCCTCACCCCATAGGCCAGGAATGCTGGGAAGTCAGGCACACGTACCAGCACTGGGAGCAGTTTTTCCTCCAGCAAAGACATGAAGGCCAGGGTGTCTGCCCCTTGTCGGGCTGACAGATCATAGTCTGCATTGTACTTCTGTGGGAGAAATATCCATGGCGGGGGGCAGGGCTGAGGGCACTTCCCCAGCGGGGAAGGAATGGTACCCCCCTCAGTGGCCCCTGATTGCAATGGAGGTAAAGCAAGCTTTTCCCCGAGGCTCCTTCCCTGGGCCCAGCCAGGAGCCTGTTGCTGTTGGCAGAAAGCCTGAGCCTTGGAGCCTGCTGGCTGTCAAGGTCCTGTGCCCACAGGGGAAAGGAAGGCCTTGCCACAAACTAGGAGCAGCTCCCAGAGTTTCCATGGAAAGCTGGCCAGGTGCCTGCTGACAGCAACTTTCTAACAGTAACTTCCCTGACCCAGACTCCACAGAGTCCACAGAGCAGAGATCAGATGAAGGCTGGGCTGCAGCCCATGCATCAGGAACCAGGGAAGAACCATCCTCTCTCTCTCTGGTCCCATGAACTCATGCCCAGGACCCCTGGCTGGTTCCCTCAGGGCTCGTCTCCTGGCTGTTTCGTCTGCTTTGTTCCATGCCCAGGCACCACACCACACACACATTCCACCCGTACCCCCATGACTAAGCTGCCCAACCTCCCAGGCTTCAGTCCCAGCTCCTTAGGACCCCCTCCACATCCTGAGGAAGCTTTGTCTCCACATAGCCCTAAATCTCTCTGAGCATCAGTTTCTCCCCTGGGAATGAGTGTAATGATCTCTTTCTCTCAATGTGGCTATGTTAGTAAGTAATTTAGAAAAAACTTTGGAAACTGGAAAAGCTCTGTTTGTACATAAGGAATCAGCAGTGGTCCTGGCCCTGCCAGGAACTTTGGCTTTTACCTGGATCCTATTTCTCTAGGTCTCTTGACCACGGATGTAGCTCAGTGGCACCACGCCTGCCTGGCAAGCGTAAGGTCTTAAGTTCAATCCCCAGTATCAGAAAAAAAAAAAAAGAGACCAAGGTATATTACTATCCTCTTATCATTAAAACAATACAGAATCTAGGTCTCTCATGCCTCCAGTCATTCTCTAGTTCCTTAACCTCTGGGAAAGTAGAAATGAGGAAGAGGGTTCCATTTCTGACAATGTGTTCCCTTTTGGAACCAGACTGAGTGCTAGAAGAACCTTGGAAAGCATGCTGGCTAAGCCACCTGGTTTTACACATAAGGATCTTATAGCTCTGGGAGGGCAGGCGACTTGCCCAATCACACAGTCAATGACAGAGTGAACAGCACAGCCTAAGCCTCCAACTCTTCTTGTAATGCTCTTTCAGATTCCCCAACCTGGCTCTAAGCCTTGTCCCTCCTGAGCCTCATATCCAGCCCAGTCCAGTCCCTGAAAACAAGGAGGTAGCCATTGAGTTCCTTTCTAAAGCTGTGATGGTACACACTTGTAATCCCAAATACGGAGGCAGAAGCAGGAGGATCACAAGTTGGAGGGTAGCCTGGCAACTTAGTGTGTCCCTGCCTCGAAATAAAAACAAAAAGGTCTGTTGATGTGACTCAGTGGCATAGTGCTAGCCTAGCACACATGAGGCCCTAGGTCTAAGGAAAAAAGGAGAAAAAAATCTGTTTCTTGCTTTCTCTTTTATTGAGACAGAGTCTCGCTGGGTAATTCAGGCTGTCCTTAGAAGTCCTTTTCTAGTACCACCTTTGAGGGCTTCATCAGAGTCAACTGCTGTTCTCTACTTTCTCTTCCATGTGCCATCAGCCTACACCTGTCCCCGCCCTGTCCGGCACACCAAAGGCACTGTCTCCAGATGCCCTCACAGGGCCCTGAACTTAATCTCTAGCCAACAGCTTTACTGCATCACAGTGACAGTGTATGTCTTTCTCATCAGAACGTGTGTTCCTTGATGCTCTGCATCACCTGTGCTGAGCTTGCCACATTACCTGGTGCTCAATAAATACGTTACACTGAACTGACTGGATCTGCCTCACTGGTAGCCCCCCATCCAAGACACCTACCTCTTTTCGAAGGTGGGTGATGATCCTGTGTGGTACCGAGATGACTTCTCCATGGCTGGTCCGAAGAGCAGGCAAAGTTCCTGACATTGAGAAAGTGCGCCCACCAGAACTTTAGCTGCCTATTCATACACATCCTTTCTTTCCTTTTGAGACAAGGTCTCACTTTGTAGCCCAGGCTGGCCTGGAACTTGCACTGATCCTCCTGCTTCCGTGCTGGGATTACAAGAGTGGGCCACATGCCCAGTCACACTTTTGTACCACACTGCTGCCTGTTTCCTGGTACTTCCCTTGCACACTCCCTTCCTCACCCCTCACCCCAGGGACAGTGGATACCTGAAGGGCTTCGCCAGGGGTTGGTGATCTTGTGTACCTTGAGTGGAGCACCAGTAAATCTGGCATACGTCTGCAGGGAAGGAAGCAGAAGACAGGCCAAGGAACCAAGCAGAGAAATTTACTGAATATTTTATGTGTCATGCCTGTGCATAGCACCTTTGTACAAAAAAGAGACATTACTATTCCTGTTTTACAAATGGGCAAAATGGGGCTCAGGGAGATTATGGACAGGTCCATGATTACGAGTAGGAAAATCCTTCCTTTATCTCCTCTCCTGCCATCTGCCTGGTGAATGCCTATCCACAAAAGCTTCTCATAACCAGTACCCTCTTCTCGATAGCACCGATCATGCCCTTCTTTGCGAGTTTCTGGAGCCTGTTTCTATTCATGTATATTATGTCTCACACGTGAACGTTTCATTAAATGGCTACATGTCTGCCTTTCCCTAAACAACTTGAGGGGAGGGAGCAAATCTTACTCATTGTTCCATGACAATGTTTGGTATTTGGGAGAAGCCTAACACGTACTTTTAAAATCAAAGAGTGAGAGCAGGGGTGATGTGGACTAAGTCTGACTCCAGAGCTCTTTCTACAGCCTGGCTGTGGACCGTTTGGTCCAACATGGCTCAGTAGATGGTGTTTGGCAAGAAGGAGGAAAGGGGTACTGAGACGACAAGAGATCATCCAGAAGGGGCTGCCCCAAGGTCACACAGCCAGTAAATAGATAAACAAGGAGTAAAATCCATCTCCTGAACCCCCCGTCAGGCCTCTTTCCACTGCTGGACGAATCCTAGGAAACCACGGTATAGGGCACTGAGCCCATATGGGCTAATCCTGGTCCTTGATTGCCTCAGTTTCCCCCAGTGCGGCCCGGCAAAGTTCCGATGCTCGCTTAGCTCGGGCCCCCTCCCTAGTCCTCTAGGGCGCAGCAGAGGGCGCCGGCGCCACCCTCACCAGCACGGCCAGGCTATCCAGGTCCACTGAAGGCAGCCCCCAGCCCCCCGACCAGCAGAACAGCTCCATGGGCGCCGCCATCTTGGGCGCCCTCTGACCCGGAAGCACCTCCCCGCGCGCGCCAGCCCGCTCCCGCGCGGCTCCGCCTCCAGCCACCCCTGTAGGGAGCTGGGGGCAGGGGGCGGCCGCGCAGCTTTTCCGCGGTGGGGGGCGGCGGGAGGCGGGGTCGCGGGCCTCGGGGGAGGGCGGCCGCCAGCCAGGGCCGCCTCGGAGAGTCTGGGCCCCTCGGCCGAGGGGAGCCTTGAACCCCCGACGACGGTGCGGGCCTAGGGGTCGGCGATCTGGGGCGCCTGGCCTTGTTCTGCGGGCTCCTGCCTAACTGCACGTGGCCTGGACTGCTCCGGGGCCACTCGGGGCTCGGCCCCGCGCCGGGGCTGCGGGGGGGGGGGCCCCCCGAGCCGCATGTTTTCCACAGAGCGTTATGTTTGGAGCCGGCCCCGCGCCGCCTGTCGCCATGGAAACAAAACAGGGGCGGCGGCGGCGGCTGGAGCGGAGGCCGGGCTGGGGCCTGGTGGGGGAGGGGAGGTGGGTTCGCGGACTGTTGCCTTAGTAACGGGAACTCAGGCGCCCCTCCGCTTCATCCGGGTCACGGTCGGTCCGTCGGTACCCACAGCGTGCCCCAGTCTGGTCCTTGGCTCCTGGCCTGTCCCCTGGCTTTCTACTCCTATCTCTAGAGTCCTTTTCCTTTTTCTTGATTCCTTCGCTTCGACCTCACTGACCAGTTTTCAGCTCTCCGTCCAGCTCTAATCGGACGCCTCCAGACTCCAAGTTTTCCTAGGAATGAGGGGAAATGGAAGAACAGGAAGACTGAGAACCCCCACCCTAATAAAGAGCACTTTCTTCCTGCCAGAGCAGCAAGCTTCGGGCCATGTGGGCATCCTCGGCACTACAGCAAGCTAGCTCCGGCCACTCCTTTGGCACCCTTAGTTGCCAGCTGTGGAGTAATGCCCACTGTCCGGCCCACGCCAGGGGTTCCTGCCTGTCCTCACTGTGGTTTCCAGAAAACAGTAGCATTTGGTCGCCCTGCGTGTCGAGGCCCCCAACAGCGGGGCGTTGGAGGAGAGGGAAGCACCTGGGGCGAGGAGCATCAGGGGGAAACCGAAGGCAGGGAGGCTCCTAGGACTCCTTCCCGGTGCCCCTGGTCCCGGCGCCCCTGGTCCCGGCCGTGGCCGGTGATGCCTCAGGGTGATTGGCAGCTCTTTGTTTCAGCACCCCCCCCCCGCCTGCTGCCCCCCCCTTCGACTCCCCCCTCCGTCCCTCCGCCCCCCCCCCCCCCGCTCTCTCCGCCTAGCCTTTTCCCCTCCCAGCAGCCTGCCTGGCAGGGGTAGTGAGCCGGCTGAGCGGCATGGAGACGCAGGGACTTCGGGGGGCCCTGGCTCTCCTCTTCCTTTGCTCTTTCGCATCTGCCAGTCAGGACCTGCAGGGTAAGCCCGTGTCCATCCTCTTAGACCCCGTCTCAACCTCCTCCCTATTACCCCAGCCCTGGTATTGGGGAACATGTAGGCCAGGAGAGAGGAAGAGTCCCGACATTGAGCCAGAGGGATGAATTACACTGCCTGGAGTTGGTGGAATTACGGCATGGTGGGTTCGAGTGGGGACCGGGAGTGGTGGGTGCGTAGTACTGGCCAGGGCCAGGCATGAAGCCAGGGCAGAGGGTCGGAGCTGGTAGGGCTCCTTGGCTGGCTGGTGTCAGAGCATCTGCAGGCACCCTGGGGTCTGAGAGAGCAGCCTGAGGTGGGTGCCCTGGGTGGGTCCCTGGGCATGGCCCCCTTCTCCAGGCTCCTGGTTCACGAAGACAAGATGGTGGGGGTGGGGACTGAGGTCTGGCGCTCCCGGAGGTCTGGCAGTGGGATGAGCCCTAGGGTGTGGGAGAGGTAGCTGGAGCGGATGACACAGGCAAAGATTCTTTACTGGCTGGAGGAGAAACCACAGATTGGACAGGACACAGGAGGCAGAGCAGCTAGGTTCTACTTCCCGCTGGGGCCGGGAAGTTCAGAAGGTGGGCGGGTCAGAGCCCTCAGGGGGCAGCTGTTCTTATCCGTGGAGTGGCGGAGCCCCCTGATGGGAGGAGGGGACCGAGGTGTGAAGGAGCCAAACCCAGCAATGGAGAGAGAAGCTGCCTGCCTCTCCTCGCTGTGCTCGGGACCAGGTGCCACTCCTGACTAATCGGCAGGCACATCGGCTCCCTTGCGCCACCTGGTGGGGGCATCTCAAGTCTGTGGGCGGTTTTTGTATTTCTAAGTGATCCTCAGGCCTGCAGCTTCCCAGAGGGAGGTAGTAGGCAATAATGAAGGAAGGGAAGGCCCACTGCCTCCACTGTTGGATAGCAAAAGAGGTTGAGTTCTGAGAAGGTGACAGTATGTTGCCTGGTGGTGGGGAGCTGATATTAGGGTGCCCCGAGCCTGAGAGCTCAGGGGAGAGGCCAGGCCTTCGCACGTGACTCTGCTCTTTGATGACCCTGTCCGGCCAGTCATTGACCTGCTGACTGTGAGTGAGTCCCGGCAGATGGGAGCCGTGGCAGAGAAGATCCGGACAGCCCTACTCACTGCTGGGGACGTCTACCTCCTGTCCACCTTTCGCCTGCCTCCCAAGCAGGGTGGTGTCCTCTTCGGACTGTACTCTCGCCATGACAACACTCGCTGGCTGGAGGCCTCCGTTGTGGGCAAGATTAACAAAGGTGACTGGTGGGCACCTCCTTTCCTGCTCCAGGGAACCCACCAACCCTGAGCACTTCCCCTCCCCCCTCCTAATTCCCCTTGACCCCCACTAGGACCATGGGCCCCCTGGGCTGTGCACTGGTACCAGGGCACGTGTGGGGGCGCTTAGGAAGTCAGGAGGCCAGGTACCCAAACAGTGCTGTGGGGATGGGAGGGGCTGGGAGAGGTCAGTGGGAGAGCACTTGCCCAGCGTGCTTGAGGCCTGGGTTCCATCCGTCAAATTGCAGGGGGTGGGGTGGGGATGAGGTTGTATTTGGGGATGCCCACTTGGGATTCTGTACCCCAGCAGTGACAGAGGCCCCTTGGACTCTGGGCATCATTGAGTGGGTACAAAACTAGCTGGCATCCTGGGAGAGGCAGGGGTGATGTGATTTAGTGAAGACTAAAAGCCAATGTGAAAAGCATCTATTGTGCACCTGTTAGGTACAAGGTGTTGAGAAATGCAGCTGCATTAGGGGTGGTAGCCTTAGCGATGTGGTATCTAAGCCTCGAGGGGGACATAGGGTCGGGGACAGGGCACAGACTGACCCCCCTCCTGGACAGTACTGGTGCGGTACCAGCGGGAGGATGGCAAAGTCCACGCAGTGAATCTACAGCAAGCAGGCCTGGCTGACGGACGCACACACACCGCTCTCCTGCGGCTCCGAGGTCCGTCCCGGCCCAGCCCCAGCCTACAGCTCTATGTGGACTGCAAACTGGGTGACCAGCATGCCAGCCTGCCAGCCCTGGCCCCCATCCCACCAGCAGAGGTCAGTGGGCTGGAGATCCGGACTGGTCAGAAGGCTTATTTGAGGATGCAGGTGAGCAGGAGGGACCCTGAGTTGGTAGCAATGGGGGGAGTAGGTGCTAGATTCCCCCATCTTACATACTGTCCCCCCAGGGCTTTGTGGAATCGATGAAAATTATTCTGGGCGGGTCCATGGCCCGGGTAGGAGCCCTGAGTGAGTGTCCATTCCATGGAGACGAGTCCATCCACAGTGCAGGTAACAGCAGCTCCTGTTAGCTGACGTTGGGCCACAGGACCGTGGCCTTCTGACTCCTATCCTCTGCCCTTCCTCCTCCTGCACCCATTTCTCTGGCTCACCTGTGCCTGGGGCTTCTGATCCTGTTATCCCAAATGTTTTTTTCTCTGACCCCATGGATCTTCTACACAGGAGATGTGGGTCAAATATATCTCCCTAAATCAGATGTGGTGGCGCATGCCTGTAATCCCAGCACTCTGGGAGGCTGAGGCAGGAGGATTCCAAATTCAAGCCCACCCTGGGCAACCTAGCTAGACCCTGTCTTAAAAATATAAAAAATAAGAAGACCTGGGGCTGTAGCTCAGTGCTGAGGCCCTGAGTTCTATCACCAGTACCACTATAAACCAGAACTCCCTGCGTAGGTCACCCTGCCTACCAGGGTGGCCAGAAAGATAAAGTGGTCTGAGGGAGAACTCTAGCTCTGTGGACTTTGCAGGGACAGAGGAGGGAAGGCAATTGCTTGGTCATAGCTGAGATCCTGATCTCCAATCTTTCGTGCTCCCCTCGGCAGCTGGCACATGCCAGCAGTGTCTCAGATTTCCCCTCGGTCCAGGCTCAGTAGGGCACTCAGAGGCTCCTACCCAAGTCAGCACTGACTTCTCCAGATCCTTCCAAACTGGACGCTGGGGAGGGAGGGAGGAACTAGAACGCACAGGTCCTGGCCCTGCTTGGGCGGCCTGTCACTTGAACCCCTTCTACCATTAATTACGTCTGGGAACCAGGATTTGGGTTTGGGGTTTTGTTTGGTATCAGGGATTGAACTCACGTCCTTGCACTTGTGAGGCAGGCAGCAAAACCACTGAGCTAAATCTGTGGGCCCAGGATTGGGGTTTTGATGTCCCATGAGGCAGCTCTTAGAGGATCCCAGCCCAGGGGAAAGCATGGTGCTGGGTGGGGCTGTGGCCAATGGCAGAGCACTTGCTTAACACCTGAGCTTCCAGGTTTGATCCTGGCAGGGGCGGGCAAACTGCTGCCCGTCACCTCTGCCCTCCCACCATGCAACATCTGAGGCTCCAGCCCTGTCCCTGTCCCTGTCCCGTCCCTGTCCCGTCCCTCTTCCGTCCCTCTTCCTCCCTCCTCCCCAGCACCCCCTGACCAGGTTTTCTCCCCTCTACCCTCTAGTGACCAGTGTGCTGCAGTCCATCCTAGGTGAGTAGGCACCAGGAGGTGGAAGGGGCCGGGTGGTGAGGAGCCCTCAGGCTCTGGCAGCTCCCAGAACCAAGTGGTTTTAATGAGAGGCTGGGAGTGGGTGGGTGTGGCAGAAGCTGGCTCAGCGCTGATCCCCAGCTCTGAGCCTCCCCATACCCTGGGCCCCAACAGGGGAGCAGACCAAGGCACTGGTCACCCAACTCACCCTCTTCAACCAGATCCTGGTGGAGCTGCGGGATGATATCCGAGAGCAGGTATGGGTAGGCCAGCCCAGGGTGCCGCTGGCTCTGGGGGGGGGGTGGGTTTGAGCTGCCTCCTCCCCCCCTCAGGTGAAGGAGATGTCCCTGATCCGAAACACCATCATGGAGTGTCAGGTGTGCGGTGAGTGGGGAGCAGGGAGGGCTCCGAGGGCAGCGCCCTCACCCAGGCCACATGGTGTGAACGCCCTCTGTCCCGGGTGGCTCTGACACTGCCTCCTCCAGGCTTCCACGAGCAGCGTTCGCACTGCAGCCCCAACCCCTGCTTCCCCAGTGTGGACTGCATGGAAGTATATGAGTACCCGGGCTACCGCTGTGGGCCCTGCCCCCCAGGCCTGCAGGGCAACGGCACCCACTGCACCGACATCAATGAGGTGGGAGGGCAGAGCCCAGGGTGAGGGTGTCGGGAGGGCGGAGTGAAGTGGGCTGGAGGGAGGAGTCTGAGGCTCAGGAGAGGGGGGAGACTAGCAAAGTGAGATGGAGGGAGGCCAGCCGCCCAGAGGGAAGGTGGGCAGGGCTCAGGAACACCCTGCGGGAGAGCTGCAGGAGGGAGATCAGGAGGGAGGGTTTAGGGGCTCCCCGGGCCTGAACTCTGCCTCTCCTCTGGCCCCCAGTGCGCTCATGCTGAGCCCTGCTTCCCTGGCTCCAGCTGTATCAACACCGTGCCCGGTTTCCACTGTGAGACCTGTCCTCCAGGGTACAAGGGCACCCGGGTGTCTGGTGTGGGCATCGACTACGCCCGGGCCAGCAGACAGGTCAGGCCGGGTAGTCAGGGTGGGCACGGGATCTTGGCCCTGCAGAGGTCAGGGGCTTCTGGGTTGAACATGGGGCCCTTGTGTTTAATGGGGTGAGGGCGCTGTGGGCCGGGTTTGGATCTGGGCTCATCAGCACCTGTCTGCGGCGAGCTGCTTCCACCCAGTCTGCCCCTCAGGTCTGCAATGACATCGACGAATGCAACGATGGTAACAATGGTGGCTGTGACCCCAACTCCATCTGCACCAACACTGTGGTGAGCAGAGGCCCTGTGTGTCTGGGGTCTCAGGGCTGTGTCACCCTCTCCATGCCGCCGCCGCCTGCCGCCTGCCGCCTGCCCCAGGGGGCTGCTCAGAGTAGGTCCTCACACGGCCCCAGGTGCACATGCCGGTTTCAGGCTCCTACCAGCTGTGACCTTCAGCAGGTTATTTAGTCTTTTCTGAGTCTCAACTTCATGGGGCTATTTATCTATCTGAAAGGGTGGTCCTGAGCACCTAAAGGAGATGTGCTATGCCTGGCATCTCGTGAGTGCCCATCCTACACCCCACGGGCTGGGGAGTGCTGGTCCAGGCCACTTAGCAGGTTCCCGCTCCTTCCTAACTGCACTTCCCACTCCTAGGGGTCTTTCAAATGTGGTCCCTGCCGCCTGGGTTTCCTGGGCAACCAGAGCCAGGGCTGCCTCCCTGCAAGGACCTGCCACAGCCCAGCCCATAGCCCCTGCCATGTTCATGCTCACTGTCTCTTCGAACGCAACGGCGCAGTGTCCTGCCAGGTGAGCTAGGTCTGGGGCTTGGAAGGAAGGAAAAGGGTGAGGTTGGTGAACCCATGCAGGGCCTGGGCTGAGGCCCTTCGTGGGAAAGGGAGAGGAGCAGCAGCAGCGCTGACTCCTGGCACTTGTGTTGTCCCAGTGTAATGTGGGCTGGGCAGGGAACGGGAACGTGTGTGGGCCCGACACGGACATCGATGGCTACCCAGACCAGGCACTGCCCTGCATGGACAACAATAAGCACTGCAAGCAGGTCAGGGGTCAGGGGCCAGGGGCCAAAGAGGCAGGGCGGGAGCCCGGGGGAGCTCTGGCCAGAGCTTGTCTGTGTTCTTCCTCCCGCTCTAGGACAACTGCCTTTTGACACCCAACTCTGGGCAGGAAGACGCTGATACCGATGGTGTTGGGGACCAGTGTGACGATGACGCTGACGGGGACGGGGTCAAGAATGTGGAGGTGGCTCCCAGACTGCTGTCTGCCCGCAGCCCTACTCCTGCCGTTCCCCAGGAAGGGCCCCGGCACACCAGCCCGGGCCGGGACAAGGCGGCTGTCCCAGGGTGGGCCTCTGCAAGGGCTTGGGGGCCCTGACCCTTCCTTCTCAACGCTCTCCCAGGACAACTGCCGGCTGCTTCCCAACAAGGACCAGCAGAACTCGGATACAGACTCATTTGGCGATGCCTGTGACAACTGCCCCAACGTTCCCAACAATGACCAGAAGGACACTGACGGCAACGGGGAAGGCGATGCCTGCGATGACGACGTGGACGGAGATGGTCCGAGGGGGGCCGGGCGGCGAGGGACCTGTGCAGGGGAGGGGCGGAGGCCAGGTGTCCGGGAGCGGGGAGGTGGCCTGCTGAGGGGCATGGCGTGACGTGTGGCGCGTGCTGGCAGAAACAGAGGGGCAGTAGGGAGGCGGATGTGGGCAGGAGGTGAGATAAGGTAGGGGCAGATTTCTCCAGTGATTAATTGTGCTCTGAGGGGAGAGACACAGCTCAGGGCTTTTACCAACATAGAAGAGGGGGAGACACGTTCTCCGACAACTTTGTGCCTCCCACATGGCTTCCAGGTATCCCCAATGGATTGGACAATTGCCCTAAAGTACCCAACCCACTGCAGACAGACAGGGATGAGGACGGAGTGGGAGACGCTTGCGACAGTTGCCCCGAGATGAGCAATCCTACCCAGGTACAGGGGAATGTCCAGGGCAGCAGAGGAGTGGGGAGATTGGTGGATGAAGCCCAGACCTTTGGATGGGAAGTGGGAACCCTTTGAGGTTAGCAAGAAGAGAGGATGGGAGCTGGGTGTGGTGGTGCCCGCCTGTAATCCCAGCAGTGGGAGGCTGAGGCAGGAGGGTCACAAGTTCAAGCCCAGCCTGAGCAACTTGGGGAGACCCCCGTCTGCGAAATAAAAAGAAGAAAGGAGATGGTGAGACCGGGCCCTCTCTCAGACAGATGCAGACAGTGACCTGGTGGGGGACGTCTGTGACACCAATGAAGACAGGTAGGTCTTGGCCAGAGGTGCGAGGTCTTCCAAGGGGTGTGTTATGTTTCTGTAATCATTCTCACATCCCTGTGACCATCTTGACTCTACCGCTTTTCTTTCTGGTACCAGGGATTGAACGCCGATCCTTGCACTTGTGGGCCAGGCGGCAGAACCACTGAGCTAAATCCCCAGCCCGACTCTGTAGCACCTTTGAGCACAGTCATTCTCCCAGTCCGCCTTCCGCTCCTGCTGCTGGGCCTCCCCACATCCGGCTGGAGGGGCAGGAGAAGGCTGGGGAACCTCTCAGCCTTGTCTGCTGCTGTTCTTCTGCAGTGACGGGGATGGGCACCAAGACACCAAGGACAACTGCCCACAGCTGCCCAACAGCTCCCAGCTGGACTCAGACAATGACGGGCTGGGTGACCAGTGTGATGCTGATGATGACAACGATGGTGTCCCGGATTACGTGCCTCCTGGCCCTGACAACTGCCGGCTGGTGCCCAACCCCAACCAGAAGGACTCAGATGGTAGAGCTGAGCCCAGAGGGGCGGGCTGTGTGGGCTCTGTCCGGGGTGTGAGCTGCAGGGGTGTGGGCGAGGTCAGGAATGCCAGATCCACAAGGTGACGGTGGTGGCCAGCAACGGTGGCCATGCCTCCTGAGCAGCCAGCTTCACGATCCCAGGCAATGGCATCGGGGATGCGTGTGAGGACGACTTTGACAATGACGCAGTGCTCGACCCCCTGGACGTGTGTCCCGAGAGTGCAGAGGTCACCCTCACGGACTTCCGGGCCTATCAGACTGTTGTCCTGGATCCTGAGGGTGATGCCCAGATTGACCCAAACTGGGTTGTGCTCAATCAGGTACCTAGGGCAGGAGGGGGCTAGGCAGGTGCGGTCACCCCAAACCTCAAGCGGCCAGGGTGGGGCAGTGCACCCCGACCAGGGCTTTTTCTTGTTTAACACCCCAGGGCATGGAAATCGTTCAGACCATGAACAGCGACCCTGGGCTGGCAGTTGGTATGTAAGGGACACCCAGTTCAGTAACTTCCACATGGAAGTCCCCTAAGGGGCAGAGGGCAAGCTGGCCTCACATCAGTGCCCCCACAGTGGGCCAACAGGAGCCTTGCTGCCACTGACCTCCACCCCGGCCCACCCCAGGGTACACAGCTTTCAATGGCGTGGATTTCGAAGGCACCTTCCATGTGAACACAGTGACGGACGACGACTATGCAGGCTTTCTCTTCAGTTACCAGGACAGCGGCCGCTTCTATGTGGTCATGTGGAAGCAGACTGAGCAGACCTACTGGCAGGCCACACCTTTCCGGGCTGTTGCCCAGCCCGGGCTGCAGCTCAAGGTCTCCCAGCCGACCAGTGTCCCCGACCCAGGGCCCTTTCCCAAGCTCTCCCTGTCCAACCCCTGGGCCTCCCCCAGCCTCCCTGGAACCGCTTACTCACAGGTCTCACAGGTCTCGCCTGGAGGTCGTCTCTGGCTGGGTGGGGCTTCAGAGAATTCTCCTCCCTTGCTTTCCCATGGGTGCTTACTGACCTGTCTCCCTTCGCTGTGGTCCCAGGGCTGACCCAGTGTCTTTGCCAATGACCCTCAGGCAGTGACGTCAGTGTCCGGCCCAGGGGAGCACCTCCGGAATGCCCTGTGGCATACTGGCCACACCCCTGATCAGGTACGACTGCTGTGGACTGATCCCCGGAATGTGGGCTGGCGAGACAAGACTTCCTATCGCTGGCAGCTGCTGCACCGGCCTCAAGTGGGCTACATTCGGTGAGGGCAGGGCCTGCGCCCTCGGGCCGTTCCTTTCCCCTTAGCTGGGGTCACTGGTGACCTTCCCTGGGTTCCGCTTCAAGGGGAGGAGGCCACTTCCCTCCACCCCCTCCTCGCCACAGGCATGGTGACCTGCAGCCCGTGTGGGCACAGCATTCCTCCTCTGTAAAACACAAGCATTGAGCTGGACGCCCTTCCGGCTCCCTGAGCCTCCTAGCACCAGGCCCATGTGTGGAGGCCCCTCACCTGCAGCCCCTTAAGTGGAACAGCACAGAACCTGCTTCACCAGCGCCCGACCTGGAAGGTGTCCTTCACAGCAGAGCAAACAAACCGAGGCCTAGCTCTCACAGGCCTCGCTTCAGTGCTTGCTCAACTTTGGCTTTCCTTCCCCTGAGACTCCCTAGCTGGGGGGATGACTTGGGTAGGGAGAGGGAGTTGGTCTGTTTGGAGGTGGGCTCTCCAGGACCAAGAGCCCGGTCCAGGGCGCTGGGTTGGTTCTCCTTTAAGGTGCCTGGGGCTGTGGGGCGCCAAGGCATGGGATAAAGGGGGTGGACTAGAGCCTGGGAAGCGGGTGACTTCACCCCCCAGCCCATTGTGCTCATCGTCATGGCAACCCAATCCTCGCTAGGAATGTGGCTGGTGCTTTGAGATGCAAAAGGGGCCAGACAAAGAGCTAGGGGGCCCATGCCTGAGAAAAACACCCCCTTCCCTCCCCTTTCCATCTCTCCCTCCTCTCGGGCCTGGTGAGCTCAGGGGGGTTGGGATGAGCAGGGCCCGGGACGAGGTGGCACAGTGCCTGCTGACACCTTGGCACCAACGGACACTCCTGTCCTGGACAGGGTGAAGCTCTATGAGGGTCCCCAGCTAGTAGCGGATTCTGGGGTGATTATTGACACATCCATGCGAGGCGGGCGTCTCGGTGTATTCTGCTTCTCCCAAGAGAACATCATTTGGTCCAATCTCCAGTACCGCTGCAATGGTGAGCTCTGCACCAAGGCCAGCCCGACCTAACCCTCCCGTCCTGAGGGCCGCCTTCTCTGACCGTTCTTGTTTCCCCTTCTTCAGACACAGTGCCTGAGGACTTTGAGCCCTTCCGGAGGCAGCTGCTCCAGGGAAGGGTGTGAGGTGGTGGCCGCACGGATTCAGAATCCTGACTTTAGACCCTTTGGCCCTGGGGTCCATCCTGGAGATCCTGGGGTCCATACCACAGCCCCTCAGCAAACACCCTCCTCTGGGTGGGTCAGGAGTTAAGCCCCAGAGGGTTAGTGGCCCACTGTTCAGGGCTTCGGAAATTTTCAGGGGGTCCTACTCAGGTACTAACCCCAGGAAAGATAACAGCACATTGCCATAAAGTTTCAGTTGTTTTCTATGCCAGTGCAATTGCTTGTTTTAGGCATTTCCCGGGATATCGGGGCAAAGGAAGGAACCTGGGGCCAAGAGAAAGCTGGCAGGTTGGAAGTTAGAGATGTAGGGAAGTTTGGCTGAGCTTGGGGTGGGTGAGGAGGTGCAGGTGGGGTTAGATGAAGGACGAGGTGCTGGTGAGGAGAGCTAACGTCCTCCCGGCCCCATTACTCACGGTGGCAGCGGCGACACTCCAGGTTATCTTAGACCGGCCGGATGGAAAGCCAGGAGGGCAGGGGCTGCCTCGCTCGGGGTGAGGGGGAGGCCGGGGGGCCGAGGGGGCCGGAGGCCGGGACGAGTGCAATATTGGCGGGGGAAAGAACAACACTGCACCGCGTCCCGTCCCTCCCGCCCGCCCGGGGCCCGGAGTCCCGCTCCCCACCGCCTCTAGCCCTCGGCCCAGGGCAGAGGGCGCGCAGGGACTTGGGCTCACCCGAGAGGCAGGCCAGACCTTCGGCGCCCGGTGCGGTGAGAGGGGCCTGGGGGGCGCCGGGAGGGGGGACCGTAGAGCCCTAAAGGCAGGGCCGCTTTCCGACGCCTGGGCGGTGCGCGCGCTTGTTCTTTAAATACTCAGCCTGAGCTGCGCGGAGCCGTTGCCATGGTGACGCGTGTCCCGGCAACCGAACTGAATGGCTGTTGCCCGGCAACTCCTGGAGTGGAGTTTGGGGCCGCCCACCTGGACACCCGCAGCGGCCCGGCCTTCCCCGCCTCCCGCCGCCCCCTGCAGCCCAGTGTTACCTTCCAGTCTGTGTGGCGCGGGCCGTGACTGGGACACCGGCCGCCGGACCCCGCCTGGGGCCCTGTCTGTGCCCTGTGGCCTGAATACCTCACTGCCCCCAACACCTGCCCCCAGAGTACAGACCGTTCCCCCAAACTGCACACCCTCACGTGCAGCCTTGTCCCCGCGGCGAGCGCACCTGCCCAGGTCCCCCGTGCTCCCCGAAGGGGAGCTTTGTGCCCCAAAGTCCATTCTGTCGCCTCGCCTACTCTGCCTCCTAAATATGCAACTGTCCCCACAAAGCTGGTGTCGCGCTCTGATGTCCTCCCCTTCGGAGCCCGGAGTCCCTTCCACGTTCCTCAGGACCCACCCTCAGCGCCGCGTCCTCTGACCGACGGCGCCGCGTCCTCTGACCGACGGCACCGCACGCCCAAGCCGCTCCGCCGCCAGGGGCCATGAGGCTGCCAGTGGCCACCAGGGGGCGGGCGCTCCCGGCCGGGAAGCGAAGGGGTGGGGAGTGTAGAAGGACGGACCTCAGGCTGCGCCCCGGCCAGGTTTCGTCCTTTTCTACGTGGAGTCTCCCCCCCTTCTAGGGCGAAAGCCAAGGAGGGCGCCTAGGCCGCTGGAAAGTCCTGCCGGGGCGGGGCGGGGACCGCGGGTTTCGGGGAAGAGCTGGCGTGGAAGGGGCAGGGAGCGGTTCCCAGGTGGGGCGATTCCGGGAAGTGGGGGCAGGAAGTCGGGGCTGGCACCCGTGCACTCACTGCCAAGCCCTCTTGTTCCGCCGCGGTCCAGGAGGGGGGTCAGAGGGCCCAGGAGTGCAGGGGAGTGGGCTGCGTCTAGGGCGGGCTTCCGGGCTTTCTGCGCCCTCTCTTCACCTTAGCTGTTGTTCTGGGGCCCAAGTCTCAGACTCCCCACTTCCCCCTTCTGGAGTCAGGGAGTGGTTGATGAAAGGCCAGTTGGAGAGCAAACAGGTTGTCAGAAGATTGATTGGAACCCACATACCCTACCCAGGAATGGTCGGGGAGGAGGAGGAAAAAGTAGGGGGGAGGGGAGGGGGCGGGGCGTTGTCACCTGTCACCTGCTCCGGCTGTGCCTAGGGCAGGAGGGGGACCGGTATAAAGCAGCAGGCACCAGTGCCACTCCACCTCACACACGCAGTGCCGGCCCAGTCTGCTCTGCCTCTCCCGCCAGTTCACCACCACCATGACACCGGGCACCCGGGCCCCTTCCTTCCTGCTGCTGCTGCTCCTGGTGCTTACAGGTGAGGGGCACAGGTGGGGAGGGGCTACCCTGCTCGTGTGCTCTTCCTGGACTTTCTTTGGGTTTTGCTTCCCGGAAAATGGCACCTCCAGAGCCAAAAGTTGTAAACAGGGGTGGCCTGGCCTGCGCCTGAGTGGAGAGAGGGTAAGGACAGGCAGAGAAGAGGCAGAAGAGGTGGCAGCCCCCAGGAGAGTGGCAGGGGAGGCAAATGTCCTCCCATCCTCCCGAAATGAAGCCTAGGGGGAGGGAGCCAGAGAGGTAACTGCCGGGGCAGAGGCAGTGTGGGAAGAGAGTCGGTGGCTGCCAAAGGGAAGGTGGTGGGCAGACCCTGGGGCTGCTCACGCTGCCGGGTCCCCAAGTCTCCTAGTATTAATTTTCTGATTGCCAGTGATGACACTTTCTCCTTGTTCTGATTTGCCCTCTAACCCAATGGCTCCTCCAACTTCTGGCCCTAGTCAGAGCAGAAAACCAGAAACTACCCAAAGCAGCCCAGTGCCCAGCCCCTCAGAGCAGCACTGTGAGCATGACTAGCAGTTTACTCCCCACCCTCAGTCCTGGTTCAGGCTCTGCTGCCCTTCCAGGCCAGAAGAACGCCGTCACCTTATCTCAGAGCAGCTCCACCACCAAAAGCTCAGCTGACACTTCCACTACAGCCACCGGGATTGCTACATCAGGCTTGGCCACCTTTACACTCCACACCGGCTCCTTGGCCCCAGCCACCAGCTCTACATCTGCCTCAGGCATCCCTGCAGCCCACGATGGAACCTCAGCCCCAGCCACCAGCTCTGCCTCAGGGCCAGCCACCCCTGCAGCCCACGATGGGACCTCGGCCGCAGCCACCAGCTCTGCCTCAGGGCCAGCCACCCCT